>JBBMOC010000012.1:4598032-4658991 GCA_037975185.1 Centropyge bicolor | reverse complement strand
CCCCTCTACTTTTTATAAACTCAATCAAGTTGCTAATCATTTCTGATGAAAAAAGACCGTTAGGGTTAGAATACTTGAATTAAATGACAAGATTTACAGCATGAAAATATATACATGAAATTCACAGTCACCTCTGAAATGAACCACATCAGCTTCGTGTTTTGGTTTTGACAAAAGAAAAAGCAAACTGAGTAAAAGAACTAGTTTTTAGAAGTGCATACGCTCAGTGTTGTTCCCGTCCTACAACCATAACTGTCCTGCAGTCGTCCTGTTAGCAGACTGATGGACTGACAGTCAATGATTGGCTTGGGTTTCTTTATTTTATACCAGTTGTTTGCTGAGTGCTCGTTGCTTTCACCACATCATTATGGCACTCAGACCTGGAGTTACCTGCTACTCAACAGCACTATTAACCCCTGAATCAGATAGGTGGCCACTGCAGTTAACTGGAGTTAACATTGTGTTTCAAATATTTATTTTATATTTCTATTTATTACATTATGTGGATGGTATTAATATATTAGTCCTTAAATTAATAATTGTTATATACACATTTTTGACCATCTTATTTTGTTGTTTCACACCAGAAATAGCCAAAATAAAGACGTCTCCAGAATCCAGTCATTGTTGATCATGAGAGGCATCAAACACAACAGTATGTTCAAGATATTTTTGTAGCAGCTGGCTTTTCTGCTGTAAACAAAACAACAACAAAAAACCTGTCAGCGTACATGAGAAGGTCATGTTTATCTGTCCATTGTGCTGCTCTTCTCGTACTCATGTCGTATTACTGTTACTCTGTGTTGTTCTTCAGATTTATGTAACATAACTTTTCCACCACACAGAAAAAATAATATTGTTGCTTATTATTTATTTAACATATATTCTGTACATGTAGGTCCTCAAAAACAACATCTCTTATCTTTGTAAATATTTAAAAGTCAATTTCCCCAGAAAAATGCTTTATCCGAAATTAGGAAACACAAAGTCACAGATATGTATCCACGGAGCAGATGCACCAGGTGCACTGTTAGTCTGTCATGCACCTTTGTAATGTAGCTTTGACTAACATTTGCACTCTGAAAAAGTAACAAGAATCATCCTTCACTCTTTGTTGCCCTTTGCTTTGTGAAATACCGACTGTGTCTGTCGGTCACTTGTTTGATGATGGTTTGGATTCTATAATATGAAAGAGGATACGTTTGATTCTTTATGATGTAAATAAGATGTAAGTGCTCCTGCAAATATACTGTTTGTAGCATTGTCACACACAAGCAGCTGCTAGTAGGCCTAAAAAACATGCATTTGGTACAAACTCCCCTCCTTTAAACTCTTCTACATTTGCCATTTCTCTGCATAGACTCTTTCCTCCCACAATGCCTTTCACCTAACATGGTAATTGTTGCATAGCTAGTCCCATTTCAGGGGTCACTCTAGTGGACTGAAGGTTGAGTCGGCTCCTCCTGTCAAGCCTCGCACAGACCAAAACTAAAGCTTTACATGAGTCCCATTCAGACTTTACATGTGTGGTTATGTCATGTGATCATGCCCACTGTCCACTCTTCGCCAACTTGAAAATCCACATTTCCAAGATCACCACAGACTGACCCTGTAAACACCCTGTCAAACTTTGATACTAGGTCTCTCCCTGCCTTTTTATTGCTGTGGCAACAACATCATGTTTATGCTCTGGGTCGGTGAGTGAAGTTAGTGTTTGTGGGACAATCAACAAAGGAAGAAGTGTTCATGAATTCCAGTTGGTACCAGCTGGTGTCCCAGTATGTGATGTTAGTGAAAATGTATATAAATACCAGAGATAAACTCGAGTATGATCACTGTAATAAAAAGGTGAATCTACTCATCATTCCATGATCGTTTCTCTGTAACGCCCTGTGATGAACAATGTTTTCTGTTTGTAAACTAGAGCAAACAGTAGAGTTCATTATTACAAGGATCGCCTAAATCTACCATTAAACATGTGACTGGAGGAGCCTTTGAGCGTCCCTGTCAATCCATTCGGACATTCTCAGTCTGCAGGCTTTGAAGGAGGAGGCCCCTGAAATGGAGCACAGCACATGTCCCTGTGACAAAACAAGCAGCGTCTGATTCTGCCACTTATTCCCTCCACTGGTTTGGAACGTAGGTCCAGACCTTCTCATCCCACTCGTTGGAGGTGTTCTCTTCAACATGTGGCCTGGAAACCTGGACCTCCTCTTCTCAATCACAGAGGGAACAAGTTGCAGACTGGCTATATAACAAAGAAAAGAGAATTATGCGTATTTGCTTCGACACAGTGCTTTTTTCCCTTTTGTTTGTGCACATTGACTCGAGGTTCCCCCCTGAGCCGAGCGTCCCCTTTCTGTCCGCATCACCTCAGCTCACCTGTCGTGGGGGAAAAGAAAATGTCATTGTGTAGTTTGACGGCTTTGTGTTTTCCTTCATTTCAAAATGCTGCAGAGTCTAGAATTTTCCCGGTGCACACATACGATTTGCAACAGGATTTTTTAAATGATTGATCATATGCTGTTTGGCTTTTTTTTAAATGAATTCTCATATTTGCATCTTCTTGTTTTCATCATGTGTAACAGAGCAGCTTGTCAAAGTCTCGCTTCAACACGCAGAATAACAGCTTTTGTAAGGTACATACTCAACAGAAAATGGCATAAATATATTCACCATGTATGCGTGTATGATGAGATGTTGCAACTTCTGCTAGCGACGCCTTCTTTATAGTAAAGCTATCTCCTTTTCTCTACCTCTGACGGCTGGTGTCTGTTCGTCTCTGAGTTTCTGTCACTTTCTCAATTTCCTGAGCAGATTCACATTTTACTGTATTTTCAATGTCTAAACAGGATCCATGCTGTGTCTGACCTTGTTTATAGTTCAACGACTGCAGAAGTAGTAGAGGTCCCTCTGGTGATGTAGCGCAGCCCTCGAGCCTCGAGCAGAGATGAGGAGTGGGCTGCACATGTCTGATTTAACTCCACACTCCCAGGATTTTTTTTTCTTATTTTCTAACTTGTAGTCTTCAGAACCTATTTCACTATTTTTATTTTTTTTTTGGACATTTTGCAAACCTACTCATGGAGCTACATGTAACTATATCCCGTATGTGGAGGCACTGCCCACGGCCAGTAAACAGACTTTGACCAGTGAAATCAGGGGAATGTTCCTTTAACTGACCTGTGTCTCAACCCTTCACATGATGCTGCAGTTTGCTTGTTCCACCTCGGCACACTGTTGGATTCAGTGATTGAGGAAGATGGTCTTCAGGTGACGTTACAGACAGATGTTTATGTGCTGTGCAGGGGTCGACCACTTTCTTGACTAGATACCATACTGTTCCATTATACATGACGTGCCCACATCGTCTCCTCCGTGGCCTGCTGAAGTCACTGTGCATCACACTTTGATAATGATGAGCACTTTTATGTGTCTGCTGCCAAGTACAGCTACAAATCCAGGAGGTCACTGCTTTTTAACCCTTCCACGTCAAGTCTAAAAGCCTGCATTATAAAACTTTGATATCTTGTACAGGTATTCTGCTTAAAAGCTTTTACACCCCCAGACACCCCCACACTGATCATTTTTTACAGTCATGTTTCAGCCCACAAAGTAACCAACCAGGGGTTCTTAGTGTATTGATTGATTCCCTGCACCCTGGGATAAAGTGGATTACACCATTCCCATTAAAGTGCCATGATCACTGAGCTTGTTTTACACAAATGACGCAGAGAAGCAGCTGGAAGATGAACGAAACCTGCTTCCACAGTAAATCTGGTTGAGTATGACAGAGCATGAGGGAGAGGTTGCTCTGGTGCTGACATGTTTTATTTAAGATGGCCTGATCCATTCTGCCTTGACCCCCCCCAAGGCTGGTAAATATTAATGTCTCAGCCCTCCATAGGCGACCGTTCCCACCGTCTCGTACATCAATGGGTAAAAGCCATTAGCAACCCAATATGTGATCTGGCAGAAAGGAGTGGACTGAAGCAGCCTCGGCTCAGCGTCTCAGAGGAAGTGTTGGGTCATTATTACATCTTCCTCCACATAAAAGACTCAGGTTTCTGTAGCAACCAAGCCAAAGGTTGAGATAATGAATCAAGGTTGCTTTCACATCTACCTCATCTGGACCAGACCTTCAGACTTCAGTTTGATCCAAATCAGAATTACAGTTTAGTTCAGTGCACTTGTTTTATTGCAATGTGAAAACATCTCAATAGTAATGTCCCTCATAGAGATGAATGGATTTCTGGTGGTGTGTAATATAACATAGAGTCTGATGAGAAACATGGTGTTTGTCTTTTCTCCTTGTGGTCCCAGATGCTGTGACGTCTCCGCCGGGAAACGTTAGCGTAAACACTGACAGATGCTCTTCAGTCAGCACAGGCGTCACGCCAGTTATCCAATCAAATCAGCTACCTGTCCTGGGACACACACTCACACACAGAGCCGGTGGGGCCACTGATTTAATCTGCTGAAGTGCTGTGGTCGACTGCCCGTTTCCATCTCTATATGAATCCCTTTAAGACAGAATCTCATCTGAGTGATCAGGTTAAGAGGTGAGGTCACAGCCAAAAATCTGTCCTACCCTCCATCTCCCTGTCCTCCAGGTCTTATTCAAGCTCTGACCTGCTCATTCTGTAATGCACCCCCCTGCAGACATTTGCATCCCACACCATATTGAGAATGAATGGGCTCACAGCCTCCATTGTCACTTGATTGGATGGACTTTCTGTGGGCGGGTGAAAATCACGTTTAGGGTTTTTCTCCACAGGCCATTGTCTGGAAGCCAACAACTTACCTCAGACACACACAGGGGTGCAGTGGGGGGTAAACACACACATAAACACCCTTTACGAACCTTCTAGGCCGACGTCTCAGCAGCAGGGCCTCAGGGCCTGTAGACTAAGGAGGCTGCAGCCGCAACGACCCAACACGGCTGGAGATGACAACTGGTGAACAGTGGTTCCTTGTTTATTATATAAAACAACAACAACAATAATATTAATAATATATTTATAATTTTTTTTATCATTGCAGCCCTGGACTGACAATATCTAAAAAATGACATGTAGAAATTCTGCAGAGCCACTTGAATCAGAGTGAGGGTCTCTGCTGAGGTTACTTTGAAAACGGCATGATAAGTTGAGACATAAAGAGCAGCCTCTGTACGAGCTGGTTTTTCATGTGAAGTCGTGCTCACAGTCTGTGCGGTGGATCGAAGCAGACTGGCGACAGACGTGGAATCTGCTGAGCTGTAATGAGGAGCATCAGTATGTGTGTGTTGGTTTGTGGGTCTCAGAGCAGGGTCTGTGTGAATCATTCACAGACTGAGAGGCCGAACTCATGTAGATGAACTCATGTAGAGTCTGGGAAAGATGTGACACTCAACAGTTTTAATGGGTGGAAAAGCTACACGAGAGTGCATCTGTCACTGTGTAATGATGTTAGATAGTGAGAGAATTATTATAGTTATCATTACAATATGGCAGTACATTGGGCACTGAATGATATTCTTTTATACAGTATCTTTATATGAAAAGTGTTATATAACTACTTGAAAAAGTAAGTACTTATTATTTAGTGAAAAGTAATTGCCATTACTCTGTTAATTACTCAACAGTAAAAGTAATTAGTTTCATTCAGTACTGGTTTAGGGTTTACTTCAGTTACTACATGTTTTATTTGAAACGAACATGTCTCAGCAGTGTGTTCAGTCTGTGTCTTCCTCTCTTGGCCAGTTTGTCCTTGTACCTTGTGTCAAGCCTTCCAGTCCCTTCCACTGTTTATTGCTCTTGAAATCTCTTATTCTGAAGCCGGAGGAAGTAGAATGTAGTGTGTAATACTGGTCATTAATTATTCCAGGTGTGTCAGACCACGAGGCTGTCCGAGGGCTTGAGCATGAGTTGTTCAGGTAGCTTGTGATTTCTCCTCGACAGTCACATGCAAGATAATAATTTTGCTTCGCTTCTATGAGTAGCTAAACATTTTCTACTCGAAGTTGTTACACAGCTGTTCATGTGAGTGTATATCGGCTCCGCACGGCTTTGCTAGCTTGTTAGTTGACACTCGTTAATGATAACCTTCATTGGCAAAGTGAATGGGCACTGAAGTTGGTTATTATTTTGAGTTTGAATATCCCTTTGAGTTGGAATTGTGTGTATTGTTGTGCTTTTGCCTACTTTAGAAATACTCAAGAGTTTTCACTCAATAAGCCTATTTCCAGTGGTCAGCTTGCTTATTGTCTATTGAGTGTATTTACTTATCTGTTTAAATGGGTTCATGTTTCATTAGGAGTACAGTATATAATTCAAGGCACATTTGAAGGCAGTCATCTAAAAGAAAGAAACTTACCTTTAACATCTGTTCTATAAATTTAAGTGTGTTAACGGACTCAGGGCCCCCCCTGATTGTTATAGGGATAGGTGGGCTACATGTTATACTTAAATGAGTTATTCCTGAATGACAAGCGGGAGCTGTTGACACCTGCAGGCAGAGCTGTCCTTTAAATCCAGATGCACTTTACTGCAGCGCCTACTGTTACTGATAATTCAGCTCACAGTGATGCAGATCAGTGCAGGTATTTCACGAGTAAAGTAAGATCCAGATTACATTTATTTATTTTTTAAGGAACAGCACATTTCTATCTCTCATCAAGTGACCCGACGACCAACATTGTTATTTTTAGGACCCACAAGGAAATGGCTTAATACAGAGCAGTTACCTAGGAATGTTCTCAGACACAGACGTCCATAAGCTCTTCCAGATAGGAAAGTTTGCATATAGAGTGGACCTCCTATCTCACGAGTCAACATAAGTCTTGCTTTGCTGTCCTGGGAGCAGCTCTGTGACAGCGCACAAAGTTGATGGATGAAAGTCAGTAAAAAATGGAAGCTCTGCTATGCTGCAAAAAACAACAGCGTGATGCCAACATAAAACATGTTTACGTCTCCAGTCCAGATTGATTTAGCTTTCTGTATAAACCAGCACTGTGTGTGTGTGTCTTTGGAGTTTTGAGAAGAGCCTTCTTCCTCCTCTTCCTCTCCCTCCTCCTCCTCAGTCTCAGTGAGCCCTGCTGTCTGTCTGTATCTCCTGTTTGCTGCTGCCATGGTTTCCTCTCATTTTTTAATCTGTGAAATGTTTCTGATCGTCTCATCATCTATCTGTGTTTCATTTCTATCAGTCAATTAGGTGGCTTGTGTCATCCATTTTTTTCCAGTCCACTATGTCTCTGTCCATCCTGGCCCAATGAGACACTTTATTATGTGTTAGAAAACTTGATTAGCAGGACTCGCGCTCCTTCCTGGTTATAAATGCTTCTGCCCACCTTTTAGCCATCAATCCGTGTTATTTGTCTGTGTTGTTCATTAGTCACAGGGAGAATAATAAAACGTCTTGCAGCACAGCATGTAATGCCATTAACGTTCATTTGTCATTGTGGGGAGCTATTTAAAGGTGGTGCAGTGGCAGCCCTTGCAGGGCTTAAAAGGCACTAAGCCTCCACTGACTCAATCTGTCAGGACTAAATTATTCATGTTGCTTAAGACTTTTGGTCACAGACAGGAGGAGGGAGGTGAGACAGGCCAGGCGTGCAGACTTACTGTACGATATGTCTGCTGGCTCAGATGGTTCAGGCTTTCAAGAAAACAAAGAACAAATTGTGTCACGTGACAAACTTTCTGTTAGAGATCCAAAGCCTCCAACTCCCTTACAGTCGAGATAGTGGTGAAGATGACAAAAATCTCAAATAACATCTGGGCATAGTCGACAAATACAGGCCAGAGCCAAATATAGGCCAGCACGAGCAAATACATAATATTTATGTGTTACACTTGTGGCCACTTCACTACATACAGCTGTAAAACCTAATGCAATCCAATACAACATCTGTGTAATAAACTCCTCCCTTAGTGGAGGACGGTGCTGCCCTGGCCCCATAGTATACCTCTAAATGATTCAATAGCTAATAGTTTCATGTGTGAGTGAATCTGAGTCACATTTTAATGTTAACTAGGGTTGGGGACTGTTTCACCATAAATGCATCACAGCTTTCTACACTGGTTTCTGTTTTTCCAGCCTGTCCCTCAGACAGCTCATAATGTATGTTTTGATTGACACTATCTGAAGGTATTCATTTAACTACATGTTTATTATTGAAGTTGTAGTTTGCAAGTTTTCTAATGTTTAGCCAGCCCATTTACAAAATTGGTCATTCATATTTTCATATAGTGTTAATTCATATACAGTAGTTTCATGGTCTCTTTTGTATATTTTTATGTGGCGTTTGTTTCAGATACCAGCCATTTTATGTCTTTGTACCTTCTATTCATTCAGTTTGATTTGCATGCCAGTAATTTTGCTGCTACTGCTTACCTCTATGATGGATTAAAGTTTCATTTACTCCAAACCTAAACCAAGTGCCAAGAGTAAATTAACACTGAACAAGATAAAACAACCCTGAGAAAGAAGACAAAAGAAAGAGAGAGAGAGAAGTCAGTGGAATCAATCAAACAGGGAGGAAGCTGGCCTTCATTTATATGCATTTGAGGGTCTTTTATTCTGTTTATCTTGTTTAACATTCTGCTTCACTCCTGCACTAAAGCTGCATTCACACTGCCTCCATTTAACTGGCAGCGCTGCTGTAATTGTGATTGTAATGTCTGTAGCATTCATTAGCATCTATAATTTTGATCCCCAGTGAGTCTGCAGAAAAAAAAACAGAAAAGTTGTGAGCTAATTGCCTACTGTTTTTCAGCTATTTAGAGCAGCAGCCCAGTTTAAGTGATGTCAGGGTGATATAATGAAGGTGTTACATTTCAGCAGGCACACTCAGCTAACTACAGAACCTGAACTGGTGCAGGAGATTTAAGCACTGACACAGCACGACTGTCCTTCATTTGTAACCCGTCCTGTGGAATGAAAATCCTACAGTAGGCCTGGATTATTGATCTAACATTTAAACCAGGTCGTACTGGTTGTAGCTCCTCCACAGCAGCTGCTGGTATTCCAAACATATTTTTCAAAGGGGGACAAACACACCACAAGAGAACCAAGGTCACTTCCAAGGTCTGAGGAATGACTGCAGTAACTGTGCACTGATGACTACTGCAAATCTGTCACTCTGTTATGCGCACATTTACTGTTCTCTGCCAAAAACAAATAGTTTGCATTCTGTGTGTGTAGGTGGGAGGAGTTTATGCTTAACTTCACTTTACTATATAGTGGCAATTCAATCTTGTGCCTTCACTCTAGTCCATTTCTGTTCCTGCTGCCTGCTTGAGTTTTGATCTCACATCTGTATCAGCAGGATGATCATTTGATCAAATGTGCTCTGTGATGGGACAACACTAAGGCTGAGGTTTGATTAGGTTTAGACACAAAAAACAACCCATTAGATTTGGGTTAAGCCTAGGAAAGGATCATGGTGTGTGTCACACTCTGACCTAATAATAACCATGTGGTTCATGGTTACAAGAAACCTAATGAATGTCAATGAACAGCAGTGTCATAACAGCAGCTCTTTATTCTGCTGCACAGTCTTTTGTCCATTGTCTCATGGTTGGTCAGCCTATTATTTTCAGAATTGAATCTGCAAATTAACAAGAATCAACAAGAATGAGAATAGGAATAAGAATGAAAATGAGATTAATAATAGCTGAGCGCGAAGAAAGAGGCACAATCTTTTTATGTTGGAGGAATGTCGCCTCTATTTTAGATTCTAAGTCTGTGGTTAGATTCAGTCCAGCTGTTGGGTTCCATGTGTTCTTCCACTCCATAGCTAAACTGTTTGTATATATTGGTATACATATATGTTGGTGAAGATGCGTGATGAGGTGAGCGAGGTGTAAATGTGATTTACCTCAGGAGCCTGTGTTGAATCTTAAGTGTAAACCACTTTATCTCTCTGTCACCATGAAGCTCCACAAGCATCCTGCACTTAACCTCTCGAGCCCTGCTCAGCCTCTGGTGAGACGCTATGCATCATGGGCCATCTTAACACTTTATTTTGGACAGCAGTTTCCAGCTCGTCCCATCCATCATCTTCAGCTCATTGTCTTCTCATCCATCTCTCTCTCTCTCTCTCTCTCTCTCTCTCTCTCTCTCTCTCTCTCTCTCTCTCTCCTTGTTCTCTGTCAGTGTGACCTATTACTTTGCTTCATCCTTTCTCTTATCATGTTGTCCTCATACTGTTGTAGCAGTGTTTTCTGGTCCATTGTCCATCTGTTCCCTTTTTTCCACTCTTCATGTGCCCCTCCCTCTGTCTGCTTTTCCTGCAATCACATTCATCGTACATGCATTAATATGGAAATTTTGAGGGGCCATCCTTGATTTATGACCCGGATCATCCAATATAACTTAAGAGTACTGCCATACTTCCAAGACCCTGATATACAGTAAGCAGTCAGTTAGCAAGTTAGCACTGTATGCTCATATTGACACAGACAGACAGAAAACTCAGTGTACTGGAAAATATGGAGACTTAGTGTCCCAGTGGAATATGTGTAGAAATTTTCAGTGAGTCGTTTATTACTGATCACTTGAACTCATTGATCACTGGAAGAATCTAAAGATGAATTGCATAACTTAAATAACCTTTAGTTGTTGCAATCCCAAAAACTACTGTAGTCTTACTGTACGTTGCTCAGGCAGAAACTCCTCGGCTGAGACGACCTGTCTCCTAGAAATTAGGTTTTGTATATTACTAAATTATTTTTATATTTAGGTTGTGGTGACAATATAATGGCCTCCTGGATTCTGTTCAGAGCGAATGTTTTTCTGACTGAATGAAACACTGTATTAATGTACTGTGCTGGAGAGATGGTGACTGTGACTCCAGAATCCACACTCCTGTCTGTGGTTGGTTTCAGGCAGCCAAAGCTCTTTGGTTAAAGTCTGTGATAACAACTCCTTATTTCTCAAGTCTCCATTGAAACAGATTGTGATTTTTCCCCAACCTAAAGCTGAATGGAGCTGTAGTCACCACAGTGGATAGTGTATGGGAAGATGGGCTATTTTGGTGGGAAACAAATGTCATGAACATTTTACTGATACGTTTGGAATCATTATGGTAATAGAAAATCTAACAGCATTATGTTTCCATCAAAACCGATTTGCTGTTGCAGATTAGTGGTATACAAACATAATTTGTAGGAGACAGGGCTGACTGACAACAAGCACTCCATTAACAAGCTTTTTGCCCATAGATCAGTCAGATCTTGTCTTTAATCTCCTCTCCAATACATGACAATGTATTCACTGAACATTTTCAGGCTTCCTGCATCCATGAGTGTTTCTAGTTTCCTTATATATAATCCATCAATCAGTCTCGTAAATTATCACCATAGATACGAGGTATATAAAACAACATATGCATTGTCTTTTAAAAAATATGTTTTACCAAGTATTTCTAAAGTGGATACAGCATTTTAGCAGAGAAATATAAAGGACAGTAAATATGAAGTGTTTAACTGAGTCAGTGTGAATTTTTGATTTTTCAATTTGAGGGATATTAAAGAACTGAAGAAGTGAATTTGTCCATTATTTCACCAAAAATCCAAACATCATCTGTGCTTAACATATCTTACCTTCAATACATTATCTACCCTATTTAAAGATTTTCTTTTTTTAATAGAATTGTATCCTGAGTTCAGGCAAGTAGAGACTCTCTCATCAGGATTCCGGTGGCACAGTGCAGCTTGCACTTGTCTGTCTATGTGAGTCACCAGCAACATGAGAAACAGCAAACAGCCCCGATCATGACCACAGGGAATACCAGGATTCCGCGAAAAATGCGTTGTGACAAAAATCAATGTGAGCCACCGTCCCACTGTAGAAGGAAACTGAGCTAATGTGGTGCTGCTGTCATCATAGTGTGACGCCTCCCCCTGCATTATGCCCCTCACTCCCTCCTCTTTCTGGTCGTCTCTCAGGGGTTACACAGTGACTCTTTAATGAGCTGCATGTATATACACAGTGGCCAGATGCCAGAGGAGAGCCATTAGCTCATATCACTGGGAACCCCCCCCACCACCACCACCACACACATATATTAACCAGCACCACTCCCCCCTCCCTCCTCCCTCCCATTGTCTCCTGCAGTGATGAAAGGGTTTGCTGACCAAGAGTGAGCATCAGTATAACTTTCAGTGCAGTTTTACTTTTCTTATTATGGGTTACAATGGAATTAAAATCAATATTGATATTAAATGCAGCAAAAATATAATGCATTTAATCTTAAAGAAACAGGTCTGAGTCTGTGAGATGCAAAGTGGCCTCAGTGGGCCTTCAGGCACCCTGGAGGCAAGTCCTGGGGTCTGATAAATAAGTAAATAAATGATAAATAATTAAGGTTCACTGTACTTCAGTGTAGTAGAAATGATCCCAGCTCGAGTAGAATATAATCAGTAGGATTCATTCTTAGTTCTGCAGTCTTACTGTCTACCGATCCCATATGAAGACACAAAACAATAATGAATGTGCTCCACATACTGCACAGAGCACCGAATGTGGATCAGTCCACAGCTGAAAACAGTCTTCATTACATCCACTCGTTCCTCCTGTTTGAGTAACATTTGCTAAAAACAACATGCTTTTAGGAAATTTCTGTGCCACTGGTAAAAATAAGACTCTAAACTGGTTTTAAAGATGACAGTATAATGGATTTTGGCCTGAGAAGCACAGACAGGGCTGAGTCCTGGACAAAGACCTTGGCCTAAGACATTATCAGTTTTGGACTTTTCATGGGATTTACTGACAATAAAATACATAGACTGTCACCAGCCTTCTCATTTTAAACATGTAAGCTAGCTGGCCTCAAAAAGTTCAACCACTAAGCACTGTTCCTTTCCCCAACCCTCTCCACCTCCTGCTCCACTTACCAACCTCCCCCCCCCCTCCTCCACCTCTGTGCCGCATGGCTAACTGCGTCTCACTGAGCAGACACCCAGCCCAAACACTGGGTCCCAACTGGGAATTCCACCGTGTACTGGCTGTCTAGCTGGGACAGGATGGAGGGGCTGGAGGAGAACAGGCACAGCAGGGGGCTGGGGTTAAAACAAGCATATCTTTTATTAATTGGGGGGAGCCTTTAAGTGATCTTTATTCATCATTCACATCTTGTGTTTCATTACAGCCGCTGTCACTTTGAGTTTAGTTTGAACATTGGGGAGGGTGGGGGTAGGGGGCTTGTTAGTTAATGTCCCTGACTTTGACCATCAAATGCTTTGTCTGGAGTTTAATTGCTAAATTATTGCCACAAAAAAATTACAAACTGCTTTATTTCTGAGGCAAAAGTCAAGCAATCAATATTATTTATTCATATGAATGGAATTTTTTCTTTTTCTGATCTCAAAATTTGGTAGAAATTTGCTCCACATTAGGACAGAAACCTGGTTCATGTCTACTTCAAAATACAACAACTTTTCTCCATCTTGATTCTGCCTCCCGACAGGAAGTTGAATCAACCTAGTTTGCCAGTGCAGGCCTCACGATGCATTGTTGACATGTGGGAGACGTCCACGCAGTCTTCTTTTCACAGATTTGCAGACACGTTCATGTGTGTCTTTGCAGGACTATAATCACAGCTTAAGTGGTAGTGAGGTGGTTGGGGTGGATGATTGAAGCTCAGGACATGGATACCAGAGCCTGTGGTTTACGCTCAGCATCCTGCTTTAGTTTGCCAAAACATGTTTGGGTTAAATAGTGAAAATGTCAGCGTGTCATGTCATGTGCTTTAAGTCTGCGACCTTTCAGTATAAATTGAACTTATAACCCTTAGAACAATCTTATTCTGACCTTAACTAAGTTCTTTCAGTTGCTTAAATAGAAGCACACAAAACCTGATTCATGCTTCATTGCATTAGGAGAGCAAATGAAATCTGCAACCAGTGGTTTTTCATGATGATGAACATTTTACATTAGCAGGGAGGAGCATATAATAGGCTATAATCTAATTTGTTGCTGGTTTATAAAAAATGGATGGCAAAATGTTACCCACTAAATGTATTTGTTAATTCAGATCTTTTGCCCATAGACACAATTTACAAATATGTAAATCTGCTTTATGAAGTGACAACTCTAGGTTAAAGTCTGGTTAGGTTTAGGCACAGAAATGACTTCATTAGGATCAGGGAGGAATCATGGTTTGGCATGATTATAATACATATAAAACATATAATAAGCACTTGTTTAAGGTAACAGGACCTTTGTTGTCACTGATGACTGTCTGCTCTATAGTAAGAGCTGATCATGTCCTCACATGGAATCAGTTTCTCTCAAGGCATCTTTATTCAGTATTCTGTGATCCAGTAGTGACAAACTTTCTTGTGTAGTGTATCGTATATTGTATTGTATATTGTATTTTCTTGTATTTTTCCCTTTGAACAGAATAAATATTTGACATTTGAGTCAGCCTGCAGGGAATGATGCCTCAAGGATAAACCAAGTCCAAACAAAGATGACTGCAGTGCTTTAAATGATTAAAACACACACACACACACACACACACACACACACGCAGTGAACGTGAGCTGTTACTTCCATCCCTGAGTGCCGGCTTGCACTATATACAGAAAAGCCTGAGCTAAATTTGATTTATTCCTTCAAAATACAAATAAATGGCTTTCAGGATATGAAGCAAGGATGAACAAAGGCAGAAATGAGCAGCATCAATGGACAATTCATTCTGTTATATGTGAAAGAATCTTATTTGTCCACTTTCCCCAGGGGGGTATCCCTTACAGGGGTCAGAAGGATAACAGGATTAGCTGCTTGTCTGGAGCTGTCATTCTGCAAATGAGTGGATGGATTAAGACAAACCTGACAGTAGACGGGTGATTGATTATGGCACCAAGTATTGGTTTGCCTCGTTAATTCCTAATGAAGATGGCCTATATTGACTTCTTAAATCTAGTGGGGCTTTCATGTTGAGTCCAGAAGTGCACGCAGGCTGTGTCCCATTTTGGAGGTAGCAGTTTCTGAAGTCTTTGTGTGGAGACGAAATAAGCCGTACTGGATCAACAAGACTCAAAGAAATGTTAAATCTGGCTGCTTTTTGTGTGATTTAAGAGGATGCAGCCAGCTTTCCCTGAACCCTTCAGAATTTCACACAGCACTGTGCAGTGGTCATGTGTGGGAGGGAAATTTGCATGGACACGAGGGGGTGAGGTGCTGAGGGCTCTGCAGCTCGCCCTAAAATCAGACATGAAAACCATCAGGTGGATTTCATGTTTTCCCCCTTTTTACTAGACTTTATTGGTGCAGTAGAGCAGAATTTGTGGTAGGAAAGAGTGGTTTATCTCTTAATTATCAATATGTATGTATGAACAGTGTATGGTCTACTTAAAATACTAAGACAGAGCTGAAGCAGCTGAATGACTTTAAGGCTATTTAGGGAAGCAGCTTTTTGACAAATCATTTTACAGACAGTGTGGGAGGACTATAATAACTCAGCTAATGAAGTGGACGTCGAGGATGGCTCAACTTCAGAATCAGAGACAGCAAAGCAGAGTAAGCTGAATGAGTCCCATGTGCAAATGTAAATAAACACATTTTGATAGACATAGATGTAACTTAGAGGACACCACACTTAAAATCAGTCTCAGACAAGCTGCATAAAGGTGAGATTTATGCTTTATTGGAAGTGTTTTCAAACTATATATTTTACTTTTACGAGAGAAAAGACTTCAAGAACAAAGACTAACTGGTTGGTTTTGCAAATTTACATCTGGTCAATTTCCCCACATCCATCAAAAAGCAGCGCATAGCCGCCTCACTACTTTTCCATGGAGCCATCTGGGTCTCCCACACAGTGATGAAGCTGTGCCTTAAAGGGATCCACTTCCCTGATGACTGTCTGTGGAATTAGTCCAGGTGATGTCCTCACCTTTGAAATGTAGTCAGAAAGGTGGCCATAAAGAACAACCACCCCAGGCGCTCCGTGCTTGGTCACAATGTCAAATTAGCACCTCTAACAATTGGAGGCAAGTTTACTTTATACTTTGCTTTATACTGAAAACAGCAGGTCTCAGTGCTCAATGATTTAGATCTTTGCTCTTCCACAGGGAGTTATACAGTCAAACAGGATCTTATGATGACAATGACATATTCATTACCAACTGTCATCATTTTTTTTAAGCGGTTCAGAGTTCAAAGAAACATCTTCCTTTAAAGAGAAGGGAAGAATCCAGCACCACCCAGCCTCCAGTATCTCCCACCTTCATGACTCTTTCCCTTTCATGGCACCTCAGACCCCCCATCATAGATGACTTCTCCCCCCCCCCCCCCCATCCTCTTCACTCCTCCACAGATGAAGTCTTGCCTCTTTCACCCCCCAGAGCTCACGATGTGAAGCTCTCAGAAGCTGTGGCTCATTTGAGAGCTGAGATACTGTACTCGTGTGTAGTGACGGGGGAGGGGGGTAGGTGAAGTCAGGTAGTGTGGATGAAGCTGCAGTGTGGGTGTGCAGTAAAGACTTTCTCTGTCTCACTTAGCTGTGTAATACTAATGTGTGCAGAGTTGATCCTACATATTCAGTCTTCTCAAAGTGGATCGTTCTGAGAGACTGTTTAGAGGCTCATTAAAAGTGATTGGCCAGGATCAGCAGAGCAGAGTGATCTGATACATGTGCAGCAAACACATCTGCATAAATGAATACTGTTTTTCATTGAATCTAAAACACTAGGTGAACAAACAGCCCGCCCACATTCCATAGCTGAACATGTCACTCATGGGTATTAAAGGAATGGTTTGACATTTTGGGAAATATGCTTATTCACTTTCTTGGTGCGCGTTAGATGAGACGTCTGTGCAGTGAAAATGTAAACCGACAGCCAGCAAATTTCATTTCCACAGACAACAAAAGATTCATGTCATGAACTCGTTCCTAGTTCAGTTGATGGTGGTGACAGGTTAAACCAGTTGTGACTGAAAAGAGATGAAGCAAAGATAACACACTCGGTCGACACAACCTTGAATCGACTCCATACAGATGAGATCGTATTAAATACATATAGATAGAATTAAATGAGAAGAAGGTGAACTTTATTAATCCCTCTAAGATGAACCTGGTAGGGGTTTGGTGCCTTGCCAAGGGCTGGGCTTTAGCTGGCCACTCAGGTACCAGTGGGCTGAGCAGGTCATGGAATATGGTGTGGCAAACAGAGATACACAGTATAACAGGTCATGAAACATGTATATATTATTTTAAGAATGTTGAGTAACAAAAAAAGTTTTCTTGAATTCAGAATTTTGAAGGAAGGCTGTCCAACGTCGAGCAGCCATGACAGCAGAACAGTTAATCTTCAGCTTGGACCTTTGACAGACTCTGATCTGACTGCTCATAGTCGTAAGTGTGGAGTCAGTGAAATGATGTACTGTGTGATCACTGCTTTGTTTTTTGTTCAAACAGCTCTGGACCGGTGGGGGCTGAGCTTCTGCAGACCGACAGATGAAGAGGATATGTAGTGGTGATGATGTGATGAAGGCATGAATGACTCTAAATCCTTGGTTTTCACTTTGATAGATTAGTAACTCTGAAACGCTCCGTCCATGTGATGTGGCCAGTTTGACAGATCAATGCCTCTGCCCCTCATCCTCCGGAGGGTTTAATGGGGCCCGTCCCCTGAGACCAATGTGATGGGGGGATTGCTCTGGGATGGCGGTGGGGTGTCTGCCATGTGTTGGTTTTGTGACAGAAACTCTGTCATAACTTAATCAGCATATTTGATTGACAGGGCCAGATTGCCATATTAATCAGAATAAGGTTACACTGCAGACCATCTGCAGATGGACGGAGAGTGACTGAGGACTCCATCTCTGTCACTCTGCAGAGGAAATCAATACGCACTCTGGTCAATGGACAGACAGGATGTCTTCTGTCTGTTACTAAAACATCACCACACAACTGAACTTTTTTGTTTCCAGCTGCTACGTATTGACTCTGTCAATCACTTGTCTCATGTTCTCCTTTGAGCCACATCCAGGACAAGTTCAGAGAGACCTTCCAGGATTCATATGAAAGCTTGTGTAAACATTCAAGACTGAAGCAAAGAGCAGGCTTCCTTCAGTTTCCTCTCCTTGATGAAGCCACCTTTCCATAGCAGTAAGACAGGGACATAGAATAAGAGAAAAAAAGTTGCACTCCACATACTATTCTAAATCTAAAACTCAAATCTGGTAGGATCTGCTAAATCAAACCATCATTGTTTTACTGCAGGTTGTCAGTTATTTCACCTACAGTGCATTGTCTGGATGTCCCTGGATATCCCTAACCCTAACCTGTAAGAGACGGGCAGGATTACTCTGATATTCATCAATCGATTATTCTCCACAAACTGGCACAGAACATCCTGGACTGCCTGAAGCCTCTCTCCACTGTAGACCTGTCCAAACCCAAGAGTACAGAGAAATCAGTGTATCAGTCAGCTGCTTTCCGAGCACAAACCCCACTTCGCCTGATTGTACAGCAATGCCAAAAAACTGCTTCTGATGCAGTGAGAGGTAGAAATTAGGAGCAAGAGTGAACTTGTGTTGTTTTCTGGCGAGAGTCAATTCTGAACTGGCAGAATGTCTCTTTCCTGTCAGGGCTCAGGATGAGAAGCAAAGACTCATGTGGCTGATGTTCAGACTGAGACGTGCTTCCTCCTCAGCTGTGAAGTCGAGCTGTGTGACTAACTCTCTCCTCTTCAGCCTTGAGGAGCAGGGCTGAGCATCAGGAGAGCAGCATTTACACATTCATCAAAAATCATAATAGAAAAATTCTTAAATGGATTCTTTCTTCAAAATCAAAGTATTCAATTAACTTCATCAAATATGGTGTGATTCACTTTAAATGACTGTGTAAATCTCATCTTCCAGGTGCAAAGGAACAGAAGCTGTGAAAAGTCTCTCTGCATCACTGCACAACATGAATCAGCAGAGACTGAGACTCTGATACACCTGCAGGAAACCTGTGCCATAAACACATTATACAATTTACTACAGCGGTGAATCACAAACAGCCCCGTGGAGGAGTGACAGTCGGCTGGGACGGTGACGAAGCACTGAAGGCTTCTCTGGGGACGAGGAGAAAACGTGTTCATGAAGATGTGGCTGCCATGTGTCTGTGTGTTGTTTACAACATCCTGAGACAGCAGACAGATGTGGGGGTGTAGGGACAGTGGATACATTAACTGATCTTTGCACCGCTGACGCTATGTTGCTCTGAATGTTGTTCCACAACCTTAGAAAAGTTAGTTCCCAGAGGTGCTGTGTTCAGAGTTCCAGGGGTTTGGGAGTAGTAAAGTGTGTCCTGTTCATTTTCTGCACAGACAATGTTGACTGACAGTTAGGACACCTCCAGGGTCACATGGACATGAAACCTGTCCATAGAAAAGATCTTTCCTGTGGACACAAGAAGCCAAATGTCAACTACAACTCCCAAGAAACAATCTGCTGAGAAACAATCCCCAAGCGGAGGCTAAAGAACAGAAGCCTGGCAAAATGAGTTCACTGCAGGATTCTGAGTCAGTGCTAGATGAAAGGACTGTACCAAGTATCAGATCAAGTGTATTGTACAGTCTATAATAACTGTCACAGTTCTGCCAGTCAGGCTTCTGTTTTTCTGTTCGTTCTGGTCAGCCTTAGTTTTTGTTCTATGCTCACTCTGTCTGACATGTTTCTGTTCAGCACTGGTTGTGTCCTGCCATGTTGTGCATTAGTTCTGTCTTAATTTTTGTAGTCTTGTCTAAGTTCTGCCTGACACTTTTCACCTGCCATAGCCTCTCACCCCGCCTCCGCCTCACCTCATCTCCCAGCCCCTCCCACCTCATCTTATCACCTGTGTTCCCAGCTGCAGTTAATCACCATCAGGAGTCTTTATAAGTCAGTTCATGTCAGTTTGCTCTGGCCAGATTGTCTTGTCTTCTGGTCTTGTTCATGTCCATGTCGTCTCGTTCATGTTCATGTTGTACCGATGCTCCTGTGTCGTGATGTCCTGATGTTTTTGTGTTTGGATTTTTTTTGACATTCTTGGCCCCAACCTTGCTGTGAGTTTTTGTTAAGATTTCACTTATTTTCATTAAAAGACTATCCTGAGCAGCAGTGGTGTGATACATTTGAGTCCTCAACCATCCCCCTTCACAATAACCAGTTGTACTTAGAAGCACTCTGACTCTTTGCTATAGCACTGATTTAAACTGACTGACTGTTTTTTTCATATCAGTGGCAGCTGACACTCGTGGCTTTCATAGTATTCAGAGCTGTTAGTCATACAAACAGACTTATTTTTAGTCATTCAGCTTTTCAGTACTTCTCCTGTAGCTCTTCTCATAAAGGCTGTTATATCCATCAGGCAATGCCACACCTGCCCTGGGGCCCCATACACTCAGGGGCCCCAAAAGACCTAATGTTCACTTCTTGTTTGTTTGTCACAATGCCAATTTAGATAGATATGCAGAAATGAATGTGCTTGCAAAGATTTGCTGTTTATATAACTATTTTAATAAAGTAGATGTTTGTGTGTCTAAAATTAACACATTCGCTGTAATCACATAAAAGCCTCAAATGTGAAAAAGTGAGTGAGAGGCACAAACTGGGTACATCTCTGATCACTGATCCACAGTGAACTGTCTTTGGGTTAGCTGAATCTATCTTCATGCTACCAGCTGAAGGCTGATAGCCCACCGGGGTGACAGCAGAAGCCCCAGGCTGAAAGAGCCTCTCAGGTTTCTCAGCAGGCTTTTAGCCATCATTAACATCAGTAGTATTGATCGTGCTGCTCTGAGCAACAGATGGACGCAGCCTTAAGGGAGCCAGAGTCCGGCTTGTCTGTCATTCACCACCTTGGCATATGATCTACTGTAAAACAAGATCAGTGGTAATGATGGTGAGGAGTCTCACCCTTGAATGTGAAAGAGATACATAGAAAACCTGTGCAAAGGCACACTCACAGAGAAAGGCTTGACACATTGACACGCCATAGGAAAAGCATAGGTGGAATGGTAAACTTAATAATGGATCCCATTGAGGTGGTCCACCTCCAGGACCCTGGAGTTGTTCATGCTGCCTCACTGATGTGGCTTATGGAAAACCCAAATCACACAGAGTCATAATGAATGTTGTCAGTTACTGTGTGAATGAACACTAGTCATCAAGTGTATGTCATTATTTACTTGACCAGAAAATGTTTTGATGTTTCTTCATCGTGTATCTTTACACCCCCTAATTCTGTAAAATAAATAAATACAGCAGTTATTCTAACTGGGTTGGCAATAATGAAGTTAGTCATGAGTCATCAGTTTTAGTGTCAGTATCACTGGTCATGATTTCATGTCTGGAATCCAATCTTCTTGTGCATCCCAAAATGTCCTCTCATGTCTATTTACTGGTATTACAACTGAAATTCAATACCATGATGTGTGACAAAAGAAACACATAACAAAATGTGTATTCCAAATTGGTAATATACATGAAATGTGTGTGAGGAAATAAATCACACTGTATCATAAACATACAAACTCACAGTTTCATCCAATGGGCAGTTAAAAAAATCTTATAAAATGCTTATCATACATAGCAAAATAGTAGAATTTCCCTCTGCATTGATTATCTGCCAGTAGGTCCATTATCAGCCAATGAGTGAATGAGACGTTGGTAAGCGCTAAGAATAAAAACACTGTATAAGTGCGGTCCATTACATTTTTTTTTTTTTTTTGAAGATGAATTGCAGCTTACCACCATGTTAAAGGGACATGAGACATGTTGACCAGCAGACCTGCCTGTCTCACTACATCTCATACATAGTTTGATAACATATTAAGATAACACAGTCCATTCAGTTTTCACTATAGGCCTGGTAGAAGTGATTGAATCAATATTTTCTGATAATTAGCAGAAAACTCACAGCTGATGTTTAAATTATGCCTCCCTCCCTCAACAAACAGCAGAAGCTCATGAACAAGTATCAGAGGCGAGCACGGCAGAGAACAAACTGAGGCATGATACAGGAACTGAACAACCTGTATCTCCTCTTAAGTTGATGGACAAATTGACTTTAGTGGATGGTTCAGAGGAGATTTGACTGCTCCAAATCAGAACAGGTACAAGAACAATCAATGTTGATGTCAGAGTGGAGGAAAGAACTGCCAATCATCTGTTGTCCTGCATGAATGAAGTCTGAAGTCTGAAGCCGGTCTCAAGCTGATTCACCTCCAGTGTTGCCAACATACCACAATGAGCAAAACAGGTCATTTAGGACTGGATTACCTGGGTTGTAAACTTTTTTTTTTTTTTACAGTAATTTTGAATCTATTTTTGTGGACATTTACAAAAGAAATATATTTTAGTTATCAAAAACTGAGTAGAAAAATTATACTGGCCAAATGCTGATGATGCAGTCAATGACAGTCAGTTCTCTGGTGGGACAGATGTCACCTGACAGTGACCTTGGTCTAGTCCTTGGTACCATGCAACTGGAGTGAAAGGCACAGAAGGTGAATTACATGTAAACTGTCACAAAAAGGAAACAACCGTCTTCGGCCACTTGATACATTTGTCACTGTGGTATTTCATTAGGTGACATATTCAATTCATTTGCTCTTGCTGCACATCGCTCTTTGTAAACCTCATTTGATAAATCTGACACAGCCAACAGACTTACACACACACACACACACACACGAGAGAGAGACACATAAAGATGACGTGTGACAGTTGGGGATGATTTGTGGATGCTGCTGGCTGACTTGCATGCATGCGGAGCCCAAATGAAAATGAATAGGACGTCAGGGAGCACAGGGCAGACAGTGGAGGGGTGTTTGGGTGGGAGTGTGGTGGGACGGGTGAGTCTGTCTGGGGTAACCAAATACCCAAAGGAGGTGGTGAGGGGGACAGCATTTGTGTGGGGTTTATAATATTTTACACACAACATTTATCATTTATTTTTATTTTCAGTGTTCATGTGCTGCCTCCCTAAATGTTGAAGGACTTATGGCTGTTTTTCCTGTCCAGGAAGTAGAACGTTCTCACACATCCAGTACCTCAAATCACCGGATGAGACCAGTGATCACAACGTGGTTGCCCTGTGTCCTTAGATTCACACTTCTAAAACCTATTACTAAAGCTGAAGAAATGACTAATTTAATATTTGGCTTTTCTCTGTCTGTGTCTGTGAGAACTTGTATTACTCTTGTTGTGGAGACACAGATCTGCACAGTCACATTGTGGTGAAAAAATTCTTGTCTCCATAACACAAATCATAGAATTTGGAGCGATGACTTGATTTGAGGTTGGAGTAAGATTAGATTGCAGATAGAGTTAGGGTAGGGTCTGTGTACGTTAAGGTTATGTCCTGACTGACTGTGTGTGTGTGTGTGTGTGGCATCATGGTTTCAGATTCTCAAGGTGTTTTGGAAGTCAAGACCTGAACAATCAGTAAATCTAAGCGCTAAGAGGCTCAGAGGAGATTGGTACAGAGAAAAATGGCACTAACATCAAGCAGGAGTGTAAAAGGAGAAGTGGGCAATGAAAGTTCCTGGAACATGTCCAAAGAAATTAATTTGAAACCTTTGGTGGCACTCAGGAAATGTGATGTCATCTTGTACACTCAGGATGTGTGATGTCATCTTGTACCTCATTTAACTGAACTGTCTGTGACTTGACAAGGAGCTGGCGAAGGCAGACAGAAAGCATTCAGTGACAAGACTTCAGCTTTGAGAAATGAATTCTGAATGTATCAGGAGACACAAAGGAACACAGCTTTTCCATTGAGCACTAATCTTTCACTTCATGAAGATGTGTGTGCATCAAGGAGCTAAATATAACATTTAACTTTCTGTAGGCTAAGTGCTGCTTCTATGCTCACCACATGATTTATTCGTTTTATAAAATTGCTAAATTATAAAAGTTTTACTTTGTACTAAATAGGCCTAAGCAAAAGATGTAGTACATTTTAAAAGCAATAAAAAATACAAAATAAATATAGACACGTTAAATAAATGATAAACTGTAACATCAGCATGCTAACATGATCACAATGACAATACTAACATGCTCACAGTGACAATGCTAACATGCTAATCTCACCATCACACATCAGTCTTCCCTGAGCCACTGTGACTGGAGTGATAACCATTAGCCAGGATGTAATCATGGCGGCTCTGCATGCTGTCTGTTGTCTTAAGATGACCGTGTCTGTCGAATTGCTGGCACTTTGTGTGTTGAGTCTTCTGCTCTCTGACCCTGAGGGTGAAGCATGAAGTTATAAAACACACACAGTAATTCAGTACTCATGCTGAAATTTCTCACAGAAAGTTCGTTTTACTGCTTTTAATTTTCTCTGCTATGAAATGTGTCGATGTTGTTGATGTATTATGTTAATTTTACTGGTTGCACTGATAATGAGAGGCATATGTTCAATGTTCAAACATTATATACAGCACCAGTCAAAAGTTTGGACACACCTTCTCATTCTATGTTTTTTTTATAGAATGAAGACATCAAAACTGTGAAGGAACACATTTGGAATTACAGGTTAGGTTATTGTTTACACCTGTGCTTTTCTTACTGTGACAAGTCAAAATGTCTTCTGTGAAAAAGAAAGAAAAAAGAAAGGAATTTGCATAAAACACGACTACTCCATAAAAAAAAAAAGAAAACAGAAAATAAGCAAATCCATGAAACTCAAACACATTAAACTGTCCTCCAACACTCTTATGCTCCAAAATGTTCTGTCTGTTCTGCCCTCGTCAGCATGACATCTGGTTTCTGGTTTCATTAGAGTCTATCAGTCAGTCAGTGGTGAGGCTGATCACTCACAACATGCAACATTTTTAAAAAAAATACATCATATCATACAACAATTATATATAGAGTTACACACACACACACACATATATATATAGATAGATAATGATATGTGTAAAATATAATATTATTAAATAGAATCAAAATATGAGTAATTACATATTTAATGCGCAATATAATATATTGTTCTTCATGCAGTGTTTAATTGGAGGGCTGTCCCCAGGGAGCAGGGTGTGGAGGGAGGCAGGGAGCAGCACCTGCCGCCTCTGCCTTTCACCACAACAAAAGGAGATGCAAACGGCCACTGCTCCGTCTGATGCTGCGTCAAGCTCGCTGGGGCAAGCCAGAAAATTACCGGAAAATATACTGTTTTCCCTTCAAAATAAAAGCTTTGAGTTTGACGCTCTGTGCTGTCTCATATAGCAATTTAACACTGAAAAAAACATGAAGACAAAATGTGTCTGATTATAATAGATTATAATAGTGACATTAGTCCTTTTAAAACTGCATGAATCCACTTTTACTTTCCCACTGGGATGAAGACAACCTCCAAAATGAAATTAGAGACATCCACCACAGACATATTTTTATATTACGACTGTGTCAACTTTTAGCCTATTGGACAGGATAACAAAATGCTAGGCATGGAGCAACATACTATTACAACTGTGTTGTGTGTCACCCAACCGAAATCTAATATTTTCTCTCCTTTTTGCTGTGGTTTGGTCTCCACCATCTCTGGAAGCATTAGACTTTGAACTTTCTTCACAGGGGAAGGTAGTAAATGTTTTTTCAGCGCTATTGTTTTTTCACAACTAGCAGAAAATCAGCGTATTCTGAACATAGCTGGCATAAAAACAAAAGAATTAGCTAAAAGGGTGAAGAGTTGGTTAATAATTGTCTGTGGGCTTGCTATTGATATTGGTAGCCTTTTCAAATTACACATAGCAGTTTTTAAATGTAGAATACTAAGTTTAAAATGCTAACATTAGAGGTTATACTAGCTGGACGTCCAGTGCAAGCTAATAGACTGACCAGTTGTTGCCTAATTATGGAGACGTTTAATTGTGTGACGTGATACCGGAAGTTGTGTTGTAACATTTTGGCGGGCTTGACGCTGGTGAGATGAGAGCAGAAGGTGAGCGGAAAATATCAGGGATGCGGAGGAGAGGGAGACATTAGAGAGACAGAGAGAGAGGGAGAGGGAGAGAGAAACTGCTCCGTCCCTGAATACGACTCGCCAAAAATTTCATATCGTAGAGGAGGAGACGAGAGGACAGAACATCCAGAGGAGGAAGAAGGAGAGCGACAGGGCTGTGTGAAACGAGCACAGTGCGCTGCTGGCATCCAAACACGGCGTTGGTTTCACCGGCGAAGCGAGGACCATCATCCGCGGCTCCGCATCGTCGCTGCCCGGGGAGAAGAGTACCGCATCCCAGCCAGGTAAACAAACCCAACACCAGTATATCCTCCCTCGTCTTATTGATGGCATTTTACCCTCTTTTTGTGCACAAGAAACGCTGGGAAATATGAGTGCAGATGCGTGTTTTGGGGATGTTGGTAGGAGCTGGTGTCTGCTGGCTGTTTCTTCACGCTGATAGTGTGACCGTTAGAGTGTGAGCGGCTGTTTTTGACGCAGTAGCACCAGTGTAGCTCGGACAGACCCAGGATACCAACAGCTAACATTACTACACCTACTCTACCCTCACTTCATATGAAACCTGTCTGTTTCATGTCTCCTGTCACGACAAAGGCGCAGGTACAGCTCAGAGCCAGGCTGAGAGCTCCGGCTGTGTTCATGTGTGTGTATGTGTGTGTGTGTGGGGGGGGACATGTTGTTGAATGAAGTGCTGCACACTCAGTTGTTTCTACGCAGGCTCTAATTCTGTTTCACTAATAGTCAAAGCCAGTTCCTCTATTCTTACCAGGTCCCATCCATCCAAAAGACATACTGGTGTTGTAGAGCTGCAGAGCATGCTGGGAGTCCACTCATGGAGGGTTTGCAGCTTGCTCACTCTGTAGGTGACTCAGGTTTATCATTAAGGTTGTGCTGAGACTCACTGAGGCTCTGAACCTGTGTTTCCTGGGTCTGGACAGGGGGGTTCTCATGTCGTGTGTTTCCTGGTCCTGGACAGGGTGACCACAACAACTGCTAACAATGTTTTTCACTGTCATTGAATTCAATATACCAGTCTCAACCCGTCTGCAGCCTGGTTCTGTTCCTGAGCTTTCTGCCTGTTCACAGGAAGTTTCTCCTCGCTGTTGTTGCCAAGGGCTTGCTCATGCTGGGAACTGTGAGGTCTTTATAAGTAATATTATAAAGAGTGTGGTGTAGACCTGCTCTGTCTGGAGAGAGGCTTGAGATGATTTCTGATGTGATTTGGTGCTTTACAAATGAAACTGAGCTGAATAAAAAGACAAAGAATCTGAGGATGAGTCATTAGGTAACCAGGTGAAAATGCAGCATTATCTGTTACTGTGCCTCTATAAACATGGATTTTTTTTTTGCCCATGCAATGTCGAATACTTTGAAAACATGTCTATGCTGAGATAAGGCTGTAATAATAATCACTATAATTAGGCAACTTTCTGGACTGTTCCTGTCTGCTGTATGGTGTAGATGGCTATATTCAGTGCTACAATAAAATATCTGAATCTTTTAGACTAAGTGCAGTGTTAATGTGTGTGTGTGGAGATCTGAGACCTGAAAATGTTTGAGATGATCTTCAGCTCATTGCATTTTGTCCAGTAATCACAATGTGTCTGCACTGATACAGTGGTAATGAAAGTGGTAGTGACAGTGCACTGTTCTCCCATATAGTTATACCTTTTTCCTTCTGCTTACAGTGCACTGTAAGTACACTGTTTTACCATGGTAATGTTATAAATGGTGGATGATACCCAAATCAACTGGCCAAATCTCTTGTGACATCTTAGGATTTGTCCCACAGAGGAACCTAAACCAGCCAGTAGTGAATATCCCAGCCTTTAAAGCAGATCATTTCCCCCCTGCTGTTGTGCTCCGTGGCAGCAGGAGGTAGGAGGTGAATCAGTCCTTCCTAAATTTGGGGGAAAAAAACAAGTTCAGAAGTGCAACAGTACTTGGCTCATGCTTAAATTTGTATGAATGCCATCATGCTTGTTCTGGTGCACTGGCATTGTCTGCCAAGGCTGATACAACTCCACAAGCCAGGATCAACATTTATGTTGATTATGCAGACTGGTACTGTGTGTTGATTATGGGTGTAAATGGGCTACCTGCTGTATATGTGTATATTCTGGTACAAAGTCAATGACATGATTTGACCAGGCCAGGCCTTATGCAGACAGTAACTCTCTTTCTCTTTGTGCTTTCTTCATATTTAATTAACAAGTATGGAGAGCAGAGGGGGTAAATAACTGTGAAGACGGCAGAGAGGTCCATCACACTCAGCTAAAATTACAGCAACTGTAATCAGATGTTTGCTAATGATTTGAGCAGTGCACAGAAGCTGAAAGCAGTTGTGGTTGTCAGTCACTTTGTCACACAAGATCACAATTACATTATATTTCAGAGCAGAATTGTTTCTTTGTACCAAATGGTGATCATAATAGTAATGTCGACCTCCATCCTTCTATGAATCTCCCCTGACTTTTGTTCTGTTCTCTTCTTTCTCTTTCTCTCAAGGCTGAGAGGAATGTCTCTAGAATGAAAACTCTGATAATCTTGTTAGGACATAATCCCTACGTAATGAGATCATGACCAATATTTGATTTTTGCTGCCAATAAAATGGCTAAAGACAATTCTAGAATTGATCTTGTTTCTATTGTTTTTTTTATTGATTTATGATCAATCTAAATGTAAGAACAATATTTTGGCTTATAATTGCTTTTTAACATAACCACATCCATTTTGACAAGGATGTTTTACAATTTTTTTATTAAAGAGTTGTGACCATGATATGTACACGTAACAGTGTGCAGTGAAAACATGCAGTGCTCCCTGGTGAACTATGTAATAGTGTCACTGCTTCTGCATTACCTTAAACAGACATACATGAACATACTGTATATACACACAGATACAAAAGTATCTGTAATAAGTTGAAATTGGCTAATATTATTGTCTGTGACAGTGTATTGGTCTGCATAATACACATCTCATTTTAAGACAAATTAATATAAGCATAATTAGTTGTCTTGTGATGATGGAAAAATTAAGTTGTGATCACAAGAGAATGGGCTTAAAAAGAACCACAGTGGTTCTTAGCTTCTGAGAGATAACCTTCCGCTTTTGCCTGGTAATTCCTTCAGTCCCACACTCTTACATCTATACTGTCCACTACTCTGCTGCTTCATCTCTCCATATCAAGGCTGCTATCGATCTACCAGTTGAATGGTCCAGACTTTATCTATGGTTCATCAGACATGCTTTGAGCTGGAGTGGAACAGTACAGCTTTCACCAAACCTTTGCATTCAGACAAGACTCATGTCAGTGTGCCCGACTTGCTCAACGGCTCTTTGTGCTCTAATAAGGGGTGAGACCAGAGAGGTCAATCCCTCCATCTCAGAAAGATGTGAGCTGCAGGACCCTGTCATGACTGCTGCGCCTCTGTGGTTCTCCAAACTGTCAGACAGATGTAGAGCTAACAGGAAGGAGCATTCTTCACTCTGTTTGGAGAAATCACCCTGAAAGCTGATCTAGGAGCCCATCTGCAAAGGAAATGGCAACCGCTGTAACTTGAAATTCCACAGTGAAATTCCACAGCTTTTATATCTTACACAAATGGCATTCTTAAATTCTTCCTAAAATACAAGACAAGTTTTGGCTGAGTACTCAAGTGCCTACTGTGTTGTTTATTGGTGTTAATTGTATAAATTAGAAACAAATAGCAGGTGATGCAAGCTAGCATTAGTCGGCGTTTAACAAAGACACCTCCTGAAACTCATATAGGTAGCGCTGAATTCAGACAAGTGACTCTGCTGCCTTTCCAGCTCAATATGTAGCAATAAAATACTACATAAGCATTTATTTAGCATATTTGTTTTTTGGGACTACTTATGTAGTTTTGACCTTTTTAAATTGTATGTTGTACTTTCTGTGCTCCTGTAGATAAATTAGAGTAAGACCAGTTATGGATGTTGGACAATTACAGTGCAGTCTCATTACAGTTTTCAGTTGTTAAATACTGAGAGATTAAATATCCACAGATTAAAAGTAGGTTGGTCAGTCATTCACAGTGTTAATAATTCAATACATTCTGTTGTCACCAGCCTTTGTAACAAAACCAATTGAATGAGAATCAGAGATTAGTTTAGGAAATGTGGATGAATCCTTATCACAAACTAACCTTTAAATAACCTCCTTCACAGTTAGTGTGGAGTTTATGTTATTGTAAGATACTTGAACTACTATTACTGTTCTTTTGTGTATGTGTGTGTGTGTGTGTGTGTGTGTGTGTGTGTCTGTGTGTGTGTGTGTGTGTGTGTGTGTGTGTGTATGTGTGTGTGTGTGTGTGTGTGTGTGTGTGTGTGTGTATCCTGTGTGTAAGGATGCAGTGCACACAGGCAGTGGGTTTGCTATGTTTGTGCATATTAAATATTTTGGTTTAGAATAGTAAATGAACATTCTGCAGATGTTTTGCATGTACAGAAGTGTATGTGTGTGTGTGTGTGTGTGTAGCTCGTCTGGGAGGACTTGCTGGAAGGCTCCCACTGTCTGGGAAGGGTTGAGGTTGTAGATAGAAGCCTTCCAACAGCCTGAGTCCAAATTAAAACTCAGTGAAGCGCTGTGCAGGAGAACATGCTGCAGACTACTAATAGCAGGACGGCACTGAGAGCTATCCCACTGATAATGTTATGTAAGCTAATGCTGCACAGCTAACCCACTGAGAATACAGTGCTAGGCTTACATGTGGCGTTATTAATACAAGTGTAGTACCATCCTGCTCTCATAATGACTGCAGTTTAAAGATACTGTAAGCCTTCCCAGCTCATTTGTCACAGGCCTAGTTCTTCTTTGCATGGAGGAGTTTGCCAGTTGTATGAAAATGAAAAATTACATTTTATAATAATGTGTTCAGTTGCAATAATTTATTCAATTATTTCACAACTTGTTTATTTATTTTACAGTCATTTCTATGATTCTTGTTTAATATATGCCATTTATTTCATCTTTATATTTTATTATTTATCATTGAACATTTTAGGTTTTCCCCACTGTCCCACATGACATTGATGGCATTTGTCTTTTTGATAACATTTTCAATGTTCAGAATATTCTTTGCTTATTTTTTAAAAAAAAAAAAACACTGTCAGAGTGGAGACCTAACACTCTCTGTTGAATGAAGCATCTCTGTTGAAAGAGGGGCATTTTACATTTGACAAAGAGAAAAACATGGCCTTTCTTAAGAGGGTGAGTAGGAAGGAGTTGCAGTAACAATATTTACCTCTGAATTTCCCACCATCCACTTTAAATAAATGTCAGCCTCAGGCATATACTGACTGGAGATATGTCTTTTAGTTGGATGCTGTAATATTCATGAATCACTCTGTATTAAGGTCAAGCTGAATGTGAAGTGGGAAGTGGATGTAAACATCAAATTCTTTTTACAATAACTATGAGGCTGAGAAACCTGGATAAGGTGGAAGGGATATTCCTGACTTAGCTAGGATATAAGTGTAAACACATAATCCTCCTTACTTTGCCCAAGCTTTGCTAAAACATAATTTTACATTGCATGTATCATGAGGAAAGTTATTTATCGTCAGAAGTGCGTGACAGGATTGGTTTTTGCAAATATTGTGGGATTTCATGAAGATATGACATGGCCATGAATTCTAGAGGCTAAAGCATCTTAAGGCTAAAATGAGCTCCTAACCACCTGAGTTAGAAGAACCTTTGATAAAAAGGGCTGTGTGAGTACTAACTTAAAGACTCCTTAGTGTTTGTAATTTACGAAACATTTTATCAGTTAAAGTAGCCTCCAAGTCTGAGAAAAGTTAGAGGACCAGATTGATCGATAACATATTTTGATTGTGGTGAGTTTATAAGGATCCAATCAGCTAGACAACAAATCAAAACAATTTAGTGTTCTAACAATTCAAGAGCTTATGTATCATAGTGGTAAGATAATATCCTTTGTGAATTAGCTGATGTTGATGTTACTTAAATGAGCTAACATTGAAATTAATGGTAATTTTCATTGTTTTATTTGTTGTACATTGATACGTGATAACATTGTATTTGGACTTGTAGAATGACTGCAGTGGATACTGTAACATTTGTTACTGTTACATACCTCAAATTATCAACTCATTGTTAAACTGTGGTTCAAATAAGACTAATACACACTAATACAGCTAATACAATAAATGCTAATATATACACAGTGTATATACTGAAGATATGTACAGTATATATATTTGTATGTGTGTGTATAATGTATACTGTCTGCTGCAGATATATGGTACTCTACACTATTGTCACAGTTCATATTTTCTGCTAAAATGGCAAAATAGGTCTTTATTAATCATTGCAATTATACTGTAAACTCAAGGTTATCGGACGTTCACTGAAATCAGTACTTTTTTTGTGTGCAGTTTTAGAATCCTGACGCATAAAAGCTGGTCTGGTGTCTCAGTTTACCACAGGCTAAGGGTAATATGAGCATAGGTATGGAACAAGTTCAGTCCTGGGGGCATAAAATAACTTTGGTGTCAATTTGTATTCTTCACAGTCCTTTGATTAAAGTCATAGCAGCTTGTCAGCGCAGATAGTCTCTATACAGTCTGATCTTCCAAGAAGCACAACGTGATGCTTGATCTTGTGGGAACGATTTAGTTCCAGCAAACAGTACAGCTTGGATCAGCGTTATCAACACACTTTTGGCATGTCTGTCACAGGCGGTTTAAAGTACTTGTCCTTCATTGATTTGATTGGCTCTTGTTTCTGTATGAGACTGTAAATGTGCTGTGCTGACACAGTGGACTGACTTTGTACTAAAAACAAGAGACTTGCGTGATCATAAAGTTGTTGTTTTGTTGTTGTTTTTTCCCCCTCCCAGTTGGTAGGGAAGTAGTCACCATTTTAATATAAGTAAGCACATAAGGAGTCCCACATATAGTAACAATTGTTTGTTAGGTTATATTTGGCAGTATAACAGTTTTAATACCTTGCTGATGATCCAGTTTGTAGCACTGCATTGAACAGAAACATACACAGTCCTCTAACTTTTTAAAGTAATGTGGAATGGTGTATCCTTATCTCATACTACATACTCTCATATCATTATGTAGGTTGGCCAACTCACTAATTAGCTTGTCTGCCTTGTATAACTGGGTTTTACTCGGCTCTTTAGAAATAGGCATGTGCATAACAAAAGACTGCAGACAGGGAAAATAACAGTGTAAAGGCTGAATGAAAGACAGTTACATGCAACAATGTTCCTGATATTAAAAGTCTAGCTTCAACTGAAACTAACACAAAGTAGCCCCCAGGAGTTTGTTAAGGTCACACACCTTCATGCTGTGAGGAAGGGGGGCACTTGCTCCTGCCTCTCTATTCTGTACCAAGACAACCACACACAGAAACACTGTTATACAGTATTGTGGTCCTTTGTTTAACCTTGTGTGGTATTAATCTAATATTTGTTGAGTTCTTAAGTGTGTCTAGTTACTGCTATGTATATGCAGTAAATTTAAATAATAAATATTGGTTAGTTACTGTTCTCCCATAGATACGCTTTTGTTAAATCATGTGATCACATTACTCATTTTGCATGTGGTGCAATCACACACACAGAATGACTGTCTTACTGACTGCCAATACTGTCTGACCTGAAATCTTTAATAACTCCACTTTATGTAAATATAGCTGCCTACACTCTGGGCACCAGGCACTGAACCACTTAGACCCTGAGCTAGATTGAAGCAAAACAGCACAGTGCCAATATGAGTGTGTGCAAATGTTCAGTGACAACCTCTACAATTTGAACACCGGACAGAAAATATCAGACATCAACAGACAGATGAACATTAACCCACAGCTATCACGGCCGGTTGTCTCTGAAATTTCTCTGAAGCCTCTGATTGGGCTTTTCTAAAGGCTTTATCTCAATGTCGCACTGTCCACATCCTGTCACTAACTGGACACTGGTCACAAACTCCTGGCTGGGTTTTTAATTAGATGATGGATTTTGTTGCTTAAACATGCAACTGTAAAGAGGGCTTAAGCTGAGGGGGCATGAAAGAATGCCATCCGTATCATTTTCAGTTTGTGAAGGCATATTAGGGCTGAAACAATTCCTCAAATAATAATAAGTAACTCAATTACAAAAAATGATCGAGGAATTTTCTCCGCCTCGAGGAATCGTTGAATTGACGCGCTGACGTCACGCACGTAAAGGAAGAAGAAAGAGGCGTATTCTGCTCCTGTGCTTTGTGCGTAAAGCTGATAAAACTAAGCCAAAGTGAGATTGACAACACCGTTAGCCAATTAGAAGCCCCAGAAGGCAACTAGTGCGTCAGCTTGCCTTGCGCCCCGGCCAATCCCGTGGCCCCTCCCGTAGTTAAACAACGCCTCCCAGAGACATCAGGGTAGTTTGCATTGTGGCTAAGGAAGTAGCGCTAACTGTTTCCGGTGTGGATTTACCGATAAAACAAACTTTTCATGGCGAAACAGCTAAGGTAAGAAAAATTTTACGACTACAGTTTGACAAAGCGATTTGTGTTTTTGCTGTTGTTTGTGTTGTTTGTGGCTGTTGCTTTGGTTTTAGAGAGCTTTGATGGATATGGTTTGAATCTGTGGACTGTCTGCTTTCGTTTGAGGGGTTGTTGATTGCATACCGTACCACAGCGCTATGTTAATTTCTATATTTGATAATTCATTTAGCTGGCGTTTGAGCTGTGTTTGGTGCATGTAAAAATAAATATTCTTGTAACCCAGGTTTTGCTGTTTAATCTGATGTGCAGCATTACTAGCCCCAATTGGGGGACCCTCGGGCAAAAATATGTTTTATCCGATCACTCGATTACTCGATCGAATTTTCAGTAGAATACTCGATTACTAAAATATTCTATAGCTGCAGCCCTCAGGCATATTAAGAGTTATTTCTTCCTTTTCTACATATTTTGACTACAGTCAGTCATTTATTTGACAATATGAATGAATTTACAAGATGAGCCTTGCTGGCCCTAAAGTCTACCTTCAGATGTTTTTTTTAGGGCACGTGATAAAGTTTTTTATGAGTTTTATTTGTTTTTCAAAGCTGAGTGGACATTATATGGCCAAAGATACTTGTTGGTACAAACTATGTAATGTTAACAATGAGCCAGCACTAGAGGAGACTTGACTTGCCTGAATTGCATGTTGCAGGCTTGTTGATCATCTACCACTGAGAGAGAAAATGAGTAAAAATGGCCTAATACAGTATACACAGGCCCCCATTTGGTTAGCATGCCCTCAGTCTAGACTGATACTATTATTAATCTATTTTGTGTCTATTTTTATGTTTCAATGTGCTCAGGGAACAACAGAAGGTAAAACAGAGCAATGAGCAAAAACATGTCCATCATGCTTGGCTAAACCTTCTGGATTTAGGACCCGAATTGTTGTGAAAGGCTTAGATATGTCTCGTAGGTCAATGTAACCCAGCTCTCACCTTTCTGTCCCCATTGTTCTTCTTCTTGCCCCATCTCTCTTGGTGTTGGTTGTGTGCGGTGTGACAGATTTGCAGGGACAACATAACCAGGGTTGGTTCTCCACAGGGATTCCAGCGTTGCCAGTGCCTGACTCCGCAGGTCACGGTGTCTGGGTCAGCCTTACAGGGGAGCCTCGTTGCCTCCAGATGGAAAGGGTGGGAGGGGAAGTCTATTTTAGTGTTGGCTGGTTCCCTGCTGGTTGACATGGGAACACAGGGATAAGCAGGATCATCGCTGACAGTATTACAGAGAAGTAGCTGTAGAAAAATCCAATGTGGGACTGTGTCATTGTTTCATGATACTGTACAGCATCAGTGGAGCACTAGCAGGGTTTTACACTGATGCATGCTTTTCAAGAATTTTGTTACGGCAATAGACTGGGACTGTAATGATTGTAGGTTCAGCAGGGTTATTATCCATTTTGGGCTATGAGAAATATTCAATGTTATATTCAAGGGTAGAATTTAATTTCAGTGCAGGAAGTCTGTAGACTTCTGAGAGGCAGCACTTATGTGTGAGGTCTGGAGTCATGTATCTGCCGTTTATAGGCCACAACATCTTCACATCAACACACGCGCGCACACACACACACAGACACACACACACACACACACACACTGAGGCTGTGGAGTTTGTCCTTCGACCAGGAAGAAAGTAGAAGAACATGGTTGTGAAGCAAAGAGGAGAAAGTAGAGTAGGGCATGTGCTTGTTTGTGTGTACTGTGTGTTTGTGTGACCTTTTTGCTTGAAAAATGGCTTTCAACTAACAATTTTCTAAATATTTGCTGAATCATTTTATGTTGACCAACTAATCTCAGACTGCAGCTGAGGTTTATTTTCATCATTGATTAATCTCCTGATTATAGTCTTGATTAATTGCTTTATGTACAAAATGTAAAACAGTTGTAAAAAAAATGAGCACTTCTGCCCAGGATGACATCTTCAAATGTCTTCTCAAAATCCCAAATTATTCAATTTGCAATTTTGCAAATCACAGAAAAACAGCAAATTATCACAGTGGAGGAGCCGAAACTTGTACTTAACTTTCAGTTAAAGTCATTTCATGATTCTATTTGGCCTAATTGGGTTTGAAAGGGTCACATTACTGCAGGTCACAGATCTGTTTGTCTGTTGGTCCCTGGGTATCCATACCTGGGTGGATCAAAGCAGACCCAGTCTCAGTTGTCCTCATATTGTCCATCATAATCTTCACAGGAGACAATACGGTTTTTTGATGGTGGGTGGCACATCAGAATAATGAAACTGTTGAACATCCTGTTGCTGCCAGTATTGATGATCTCTCTCTATGTTGGGCTGCTCAGGTTAACCCGTGTTTGATCAAGTTTGTCAAGGCTTTCCTGCTTTCCAAGGGCTGGTTTTGAAAGGCTGGGACCCTTTCTGTCAGCCCTTCATGTGCTGCGGTAGCCGTTTTCATGAGTATTGTTGACCTAGTTCAGCTGTCACATTATGTCAAGTGACTGTGATTTGAGTCAGTTCTATGAGTGCTGCTGGAAAGGTACAGCAGTCAGACACTGTGCACATGCCCTTTCTATGCGTATGTATCAGTGTTGTAAGTGTGGATAGTACTTCAGTAAATGGTTCTCTGTTTAACAGGGCCAGAAGTGGCAAAAGGGACTCATAGACCCACTATTGTTCCCCAATGATCACACACACACAACACACACACACACACACACACACACACACAGATAATAGATGTGTTTCTCTGTGTCCTGATGAAGTCAGCCGCAGTGTGCATGAAGTCATTCTGTTCTCAGGCACCGCACTCCCCCTGTTAGTGGATGGGATACTGATCGCTGGTTCAGGGTGCAGCAGGCAGCCTGCAGATTTTTATCTTACCCCTTGGTTGGCTGCCTGGGTACTGACTCAGGACTCCTTATTATGCTCTGCCTCCTCCGGCTTTATCTAGATACTTAGTGAACATTTCAGCATGTCTCAATAAAATCACTAATTTTTTCAGTCCATTAATGTCGCAGTAATTGTGTTTTTCCCTACATGTGGTCAGTCAATTAATGTCTAACTTGCCTGAAGAGGTGGCAGGTACGTGGTGCACGCTGAAGTTTAAGAGTTAAGTGCTAATTATGCTTGCTGCTGTAAATATCTTTTTTCACATTTTATGGTACCTTGTCATTGGTGGATCAGAACAGGATGCATTTTGGTTTAGGCTGAAAAGATTGGCTTCTTTTTAATTAACTAAATTCCCAGTGCAGCTTTAAAGGCTTTAGTTGTTCATTAGTTTTTAATGACTAAATGTAGCTTTTGCTCGGGTGGTAGGGGTTAGTGACCGCAATCAATTAATTACAGCATAATGATTAGATGATTAAGACTCTGAGTAAAGGAGGTTAAATAAGCACTGCTGTCATTCTTGGGGCTATTTCTTTAACACTGCTTTTTCCTTTTCTGTTTTAAACTGACCTCCCAACAAGAGGTTGCATCAACCCATCAGCTTGTTTGATGTACATTACTGTAGTGCCATTGGAGAGATTTGGTAGGTATGCACATGGACTTCCCTGTGAGCCTATAAGAGTAGTTAAAAAATCTATTCTTAGATGTATGGCAGTTCTCTCTTGAAAGTTGCTCTGCTGTCTCTATGCAGAAAAGTCAGTGATTTGAAATTTAAAATGTAACTCACAACATTAAGATGGCCTGTAACAGTTTTGTCCTATCGTCCTTATGGCCATAGAACACTGAGCTGTGTCTGATGTATTGTTGTAGCAACCCTCTTGTTGTCTGGTCCTGGAAGTTGATGAATCCAACAAGTCACTTGGCCAAATTCTCCAGGAAGATAAAGGGGCCTAAAGAACACTATAAAGAGACCATGAAAGACACTTCACCACGCCCTGGTCTAGGTTTTAATCCTTAATTGTGAAATCAGGTCCATGCCACAAGTAGCACACCATCATTTGATATTTATGAAACCACTTTTAAAACAGAAAGAACCTTGGTTTTTCTCAACACAAGTCAAAGAACAAAACCAAAAAAAAACCCCGGAATCTCTCTGTTTCCTTCTGCAAATAATGGTATGCCCTTGCATAAGCTGAAGGATGCAGATATTCTGCTTTGAACAGAGCTGTTCCAGAGGTAGGGAGAGGGAGTTTCTGAAAATCCAGAGAGGGGCCTCCTTTGAAGGTCAAATTCAGAACAAACGCACTTATATACTGTATCTGTATGTATAAACACACACACACACACACACACTTGTTGATCTTACGAAGGCTCCACATCATTTGATTGTTGAAGTAGGCAAAGGAGTCTCTGGAGTCAGATGCCCAGCTAACAGTCTGAATGCAAAATATGCACCTTTCAAAGGTCGGGTATTTCTATTCCCTTTTTCAAAGAGCAACTTCACACAACAGTGATTAAAGGGAGAAACAGTGGTACCTCATTTTATAACTCCTTAAACACACACAAACACGCACATATCCCTACTATAGCCACAGTGCACTCATAAGGTGAGTATGGCTCAGATGAAGAGAACTGAGCATCTTGCTGACCATCTGCATGGCAGGAGAGATGGAGGGACTGTAGGGTTTGCTGGCTGCTCAGCTATTTCATGCGTGGCTGCCAGACAATGGAGAGCAGAGCAGCTGCTCGACCACTCTCTTTAGAATAGCCAAATACTTGTAAATATGAGGGATGAAGAGCAAAATAACAGGAATGAATCTAAGTGCACTGATTGGAAGTTGGAACAAACTCAGAAATAGTACGTTGTAAGTCATTAGTTTTTAGAGTTGCCTGAAAATTACAACACAGTATTTCACTCAGGCAACATAAAATGGTTCTGTTGCACAAAGAGAAAGCAGAAAATTATAACACCAAACCTCTCTGAAGCTACATTTGATGCAGTTAGACACCAGGCTGCTCCATCATGTGGAGTCTGGGCCCAGCACCAGCCACCATGTGGGCATTAATACACAGGCACCACCTACCACAGACAATTCTAATTAATGAAATCTGCAGGGTGAGCTGACGACCATCATTATCATTGTTTGGCATGAGTACAGTGAACTGGCTTTGACATACTGCAGGACTATGAAAATAGGTACTAGAACTTGACAAAATAATATCAAATAATACTTTTTTGATACCTCATTTTACTGAGTATGAACATTTCGCTGAGTGTGTGTGTGTAGTAATTTCATAATTGTATAAACCTCCATGTTATCTCTGAGGCTGGGGTGCTGCAATGCTCAGAGGTAGTAAGGGACACAGACAGCATAACAGGCTATTTTTTGTCTGATCTGTCTGTCAGAGTGAGGTTACTCATAGATTTGCTGTATTAATTAAATATTATGACAATATAGGGTTGTGTTCTGTTTAGGGATGCACATTTTGGATTTTTTTTATGACCGTTAACCGACGCCCTTTAACGATTAATAACCGTTAACCGATAAGATTTAAATGCCCTTCCATGATGCCATTCCGACATACCACCATTTAGACATCAATCAGAGAGTCACTGACTCGGCGCTGTCCGGCGCTGTAACTGCAGATTTAAAATGACGGCAAATAGTTAGATTACTCATCTAAAATGTAAAAAAAAAAAAAAGCTACAAGCTTTAGATATAATTAACAGTACTGTAGGCTTCAATCGTCTGCTATTGCTTTTTAAATTATGTCGAGAGCGAGCGCGCTGGTGATTTCTTTAATTGTTAATTAATTAATTAAAAACATTTTAAACAGTTCTGATGGAGCTCAATGTTTATCTGGATGATGCGGCTTCATTCCGAACAATTTTACTGTAAACCTGGACGACCCGCGACGTGTCTGGAGATAAAAAAAAATAATATTCAATGTAATGTGTGTTTTGTGTGTAATTGCATACAAGGATACACACCCTCCCCTACTGTACAACACGAAGGAGACTGGAATGAGTCAGTGACTTCAGGTGTCATTGATATCTGTAATATTAATGTTGCATATGATGCCAGCGTGCATGGAGACATACGGGCTGAATGGAGAGCTGCGCTCCAGCTGGCTGCTGTGACAGCTCACTGACACTGTGTTTCTGCTTACAGTCAGTGATCCCTGAGATTCACACATGAATCTAACATGTTCCACACTAGCCCGAGTTACATTAATACGTGTACTAGACATATTATATTTCCCGTTTCCGGAGTTTTTAATAATAGATTGGAGGGATGTCGGAATGGCGGTTGCCTCCCCTATTATTTTATATTTATCTTTTTGAGTACTGTGACCCATTCAAAAGTGCCGTGACAAAAAAATTCTCATGGGCTTTATTTATTTATTTTTAAATGTACTGGTTTTTATGAAGAAAAAGCAGCATGTTGACATGCTCTGGGCTCAGCCTGGTGCGCAGCCTGTTTACCGTGAGACCCGCAGCGGAGAATATGCGCTCAGATGGGACCGATGTCCCAGGAATACACAGGTAGCGCCGGGCCAGAATGGCCAGCCTCGGGAAGCGCGTGTACCGCATAATTTGCAAATGACCTCCTCTCCTTTCCGGTCGAAATTGTCCCACACAGAACTCCTTTTTGCTCTCTTCATCTTCGCTGTAAAGTGGGCTGTGATGGAAAGCACGTGATGGCATGCGTTGCACCTGTCGACACGCCCCCATGAGTTGATTGAATTACGTAGCTTAAAAACAAAATTGACCGTTAGTATTAATCGGTTAGAGTTACTGTTATCGGTTAACGGTTAAACGGTTAACCATGTGCATCCCTAGTTCTGTTGCTTGTACATCTGAGTATAATTTTCACAGGCTTTACATTCATAAGCATGCCTCCTGAATATAGCTATTTAACTCATGTAAGTAATCTTGTTCTTCTTTTTCCTACACAGACCGAGATCGGCCCCCTCTTCTTCCTGTGAGATAAGGTGAACAGGTTTGAGCCCATCTGCTCCTGATCTGTTTGTGATCCTGTTGTAATCCAGCTGGATCCAGATGATGGAGTACTTACTGTGTCTGCTGGTCCTCAGCTCTGTGGCCCTGAATGAGGCTGTCGGTAAGTTCCACTTAAACACACACACACACACAAGCATGCAAGTCCATGTGGGTTTTCAGACTGATTCGGTGTTGATGATTATCACTGCTACCACATAACTAGGTTCACTTTTAGCACAGGGAAGAGTTAAGGTCAAGGGTAGTTTAAGATTGGGGAACTCGGGTTTAGGCTTTAGTTTGGGAAAGAAAAGTTTTGAAAGTAAAACACCTCTCAGCACTCTATCTATGTGCTGAATATGTTACAATTGCACATTTAGTCAAAATACAACAAAATAATGTGTTAAATCACCTCATCTGTGTTCTTTCATGATGTGCTTCCAGTCCAAATCATGTTGGTTATTTAGAAAGAGCTGTTAAAGTGAGTCAGAATGAGTGTGTGTGTGTATATATAATTTTATAATTTTTTTTTTCCAAATTTCTATCATTTTTCTGTTCCATTTCATGTCATCAAAATGACATATGACCATTTAGTTACAGCTGTCGATTATTTGATTTTAATTCTTGATTTGAGCCATGCATTTGACACTGTGGATCTCTCTATCCTATTGGCTTGCCTTGAAGAGTGGTTTGGCATCAGGAAAACTCCCCTTGACTGGTTTAATCTATCAAAAGCTTTTTCTTTTGTTTACTTTTTGGAAATGTGCTTCCAAGCCGTTTATTCATTCTAGCACACTGCTTTATTTCCAACATGTCTTTTTTTAACTATTATTATCATTGTCTTTGTTACTGGCTGTTCTTTTTTATCATCATTGTTAAAGAATGTGTGGAGTACAATGACAAAAGGCCCTAGTGGTTAGGAACCTGGTTATGGACTGACATCATTAGATCAAAGTGCATTGGGTCTATGTATATTATGTATATTAGAGGCACGGATCATAGAGCAGTGTGTGAGGAGCCTGTACAGTAGTAGTGATGGATGGACCCTCGCACCTGGAGAACAGATTTAATTAGTCCCAGCAGTGTTCTGAGACGTCCTGTTATGCCACTTAAAGCTGTAGCATAGCAGCATATTTCCAGAATATAACAATCTTCACTCTGGACTTACAACCTTCACAAAAATATAAATATCTCTCAATTATTCTGCACAATTCCAGCATTACACTTTTCCAACCATAGATCAAACATGGAAAACTCACATTCTGTTTTATGCATTATACATTTCATGCTCTTTGCTGCTGGTTTCAAAGAGAGACACAAGCGCCTGTCTTTACTGACCACACTCTTCAAGATGTATGTCTCCCAATAGACCTGCAATTAAATTATTTATAAGATAAATAATAAGTAATAATAAAGTAATATACAGTATGTTCATATATATTTAACATAAATAGGTAAGATAAATTATATAGATGTGTATTTACTCTCCAATTATTCAGAACTCATTTATTGCATTATTATGGAAAGAACAATGATGTTTGTGGCAATGATATACTTACTGTACATTTTTATATATACTATACTCTTTTTTATTAAAGCACACAGGTTTAACCTAGAGAAGAAAATGTTGGCTGTAAGCTTTTCAAAGTCAGAAGTCACGCAGTAAAAAACCTGGACAAGCATGGTTAAATAAAGAAAAGACACAATGGAATTAAATGTGTGATTAGTATGTTGTTAAAAATATTGTTTCCAGGTGGAGATGTGTGTGTATCGGGTCATGACAGTGGGCCAGTGTTTGAAGAACAGCCAAGCAGTCTGATTTACCCAGAGGGCCTGAGTGAAGGCAAGGTGACCCTCAGCTGCCAGGCCAGAGCCAGTCCAGCTGCCTCCTACAGGTGGGTAACATACTCAAAGTCAAAGAAACTGGCCTGTGTGTTCTTCAGAGGACTGGGCCTCATGGAGACCAAAGCTAATGTAAAATTGCTGACAAATTGGTGAATACCAATGGAAACCTAATAGAAAGTTTACAGGTTGATCATTGTGATCATTGTGAATTCTCCTTTAAGTGACTTTTATTAGGCTCTAAGATGATATGAGAAGTTGTATGAAGAGTGATGCTTCTCCTTGTTGGCACATATGTGTACATGGATATTCCTGTTCATAATTGAATCTAAGGAGACGGTAAAGGAAATGAAACACATGAAAACATATTACTGAGTATGGTCCAACACCGGGACCACTGAAAAGCACCCTACCGTATAAGGTAAATGGTAAATATGAAAACATACTCAGGCTGCTAACATGAGCAAACAGAGGAGTTTGTGGCTCGCGCACATCTTTGCAGTTCACCACAGGTTGCTGCTGATACAGCATTTCAGTCCTCTAGATTCAGGCACAAGACGGCTCCATTTCTCAGCCACATTTGGAGGAGCATTTGATCTGATACAGACCTCAACACATTGTGGCGTGTTGTATTCTCAGATTCCTCTCTTATTCGAGGCATGACAGAGAAATCATGTCGAGTATTACACATTTTCAATTTTCTCTGCATAGATCAATATTTTATTTATTTTAAAATATTGATGATTTATTTTTGTATAAATATGAATCTGAAATGTTAACAGTTACAAATGTCGAAAATGTCATGTTATATAATTCTTTGATATATTTGATAATGTGAATATATGACACACGTGTGGACGTGAGGCATCCTGCCAACCTGCAGACATAGTTACATTACATATGCTTACTTTATACCTTCATAGGCTTGTGTATTTTTGCAATATTGTCTTTTCATATTTTTGCTTGTTTTACAGTTGTTTTGATGTAAAAGTGTAATTCATCTATTTTAGGTATTTTATGGCTAACTGCACCAGCTAAACCATTCTTAGTGACATGTAATTCCATGACAAACAAAGACACTAGCTTTACCACAACATAAGCACAGTGACCTGCTCTCTGTCTTGCAGATGGCTTGTGAATGGCACAGAGGTCCCACTGGGTTTGGACCTGCGCTACACCCTGGTGGCTGGCAACCTGGTGATCAGCAGCCCTGAGTCTAACCGAGACACAGGCTCTTACCAGTGTTTAGCCATCAACCGCTGTGGGACCATTATCAGCAGAGCAGCTAACCTCAAATTTGGCTGTGAGTGAGAAAAGGCCTTTCAACATTTTGACCTGTTTGAGCCGCCTGAGTGTGTCACTGTGGACGAGATAGAGCACATCAGAGAAGATCGAGATTCTTAGAGATATTTACTTTATTCTAAAGATTCTCCACAATTGTGCTTTGATTACTAGCAACTGTTTATTATTGTTTATGTATATTGCTGCTGTTGCGATTTGACAGTAATCTTTTTTTTCCATTACTTTCCAAACTGTGCATGTCTCTGCAGACCTCAATGACTTCCCTCCAGACAGCAGGAGTCCCCAGACAGCATATGAAGGCATAGGAACTTTCCTGGCCTGCCAGCCCCCTCCACATTACCCAGGTATCGACTCTACTCCAGGATTCCTACGCATTCTGGAAAAAATGAAACATTTTAGACTGTTTTTGTTTGTCGTAGTTGATTTTTTTGACTGAGAACTAACCATCACAAAACCTACAACAGCCTGCAGCTGACAGGTGACACATAGGTTTCATACACATGGTTAGAGTGTTATAATCGAGCAGAATCGTTAACGTGTTTTGGAATAATGGCGACCCCTGCTGACTGTTTTAATGTTGAACTCTGAGCTGTGGCAGGATGACATTAAGTACAAGCCAACATGTTCCAGCTCTATTTCTGATTATGTGATTTGCACCAATCTTTCTTCTCTCCAGCTCTCTCCTACCGCTGGCTAATCAACGAATTTCCCAACTTCATCAAGAAAGATGACGGACGCTGGTTTGTGTCGCAGGTAACAGGGAACTTGTACGTGGCCAAAGCGGAGCCAAATGACACCGGGAACTACTTCTGCTTCACGACCATTAACATGGACATCAGCACCAAGAGCACCTTCAGCAAGGCCAACCAGCTCACTGTGCTGCCTGATGGTATAAAGGCTTTGCAGCTGCATGACTGATCTCATTACTGTTACTGATCACGTGTTTAAAGGTCTTTCCTGATGTACTGACAGAGTTGGTGTGGTGTTAATGTTATAAATTCTGTCTTAAGTTAATAGCTGAGTAGAATATTAGAGTAACTGGGCAATCATGAATATCCACCAAATTTCTCAGCTTTATGAGAACTTTACATTTGATATACATTATAAAAGCAGTGCAGTACTCTTAAACAAGATAAAAGGTGCATCATCTGAATGGGACTGAATCTGATTTTTTACTGTTATGCTTTTTTTCAGCCAATCCCAGGAAGTCAGCTCCAAGCATCAAAGTGCGCTTCCCAGCAGAGACCTACGCCCTTGCAGGACATACCGCTCAGTTGGAGTGCTTTGCCTATGGAAAGTATGTTTATAACTCTGAAATCATCACATAATGTGTCTGCCAGTTAGTTCCAGTTGAGAGGCTGTGCCTCAATCAGTATCAGTAACATCTAAATGTTTTCCTTCTTACTTGCCTATCTTTCGCTCATTAGACCCTGTGTGTTTTCATTTGAAATGAACACATCCTCTTCCTTTACTTCACCTCCAACTCTTCTCTCTATGTTTTTTTTCAAAGTCCAGTCCCAAAGCTGCGATGGAGGAAGGTGGAGGGTCTGATGCCATCCAAGGCAGGCTCCAGTGCTGAGGGTCCTACTCTCATCCTGCCAGAACTCTCCTTTGATGACGAGGGCATTTATGAGTGTGAAGCCTATAACTCAGAGGGAAGTGACACATACCAGGGACGCATCAATGTGCAAGGTAAACAAAAGATATTGTGCATTTACAGAGGCATGATGGCAGTCTCACTCTCTGACCTGAAACATTTCATTATCACTTTCAACAAATCTGAGTTGAATGCCATCAGATTAATGTAAACATTGAACAGGGTAAAACATGTAGAGAGAGACAAAAAGAGATGAAATACATGTTTTGTATGGTCATCTAAGTTCACTGTAACAAATTTAGTACAAAAAATATAATTAAATCGAATTATATTTTTCTGTCTGTCTGTCTCTCTCTGCTCTCTCCTGACACACCAACTTGCTTATGTCTGAATAACAAAAGACCATCACTTTAGCAGATGATATCTGAGGCTGACCTCAGGTGTTGTTGCTATCAGTGAGCCTTTGGTTCACTTCCTTCATTTAATTCTATTCTTTTCATGCCGTTTTGTGTCTTAGTTTTATTTCTGTTAATTACTTATTATATGTATTTTATTATTTATCTGTTATTAATTTACTTCTTGGTTTGTTTTTCCCTTACCTGTCTTATCCGAACCACCAGCTCAGCCAGAATGGTTGCAGGTGATGAGCGACTCAGAGGTAGAGATCAGTTCAGAGCTACACTGGAGTTGCGTGGCTGCGGGTAAACCACGACCCTCTATACGCTGGCTACGCAACGGACAGCCACTCAGCACACAGGTAACACACACAAGACATCTAGGAAATAACAGTACTACTTCCAACCAGAGAGACTACATATCTTTTAAATTAGAACATACATTAGACCCACAAAAGTTCATTTTATTCAGAGTTAGGTTCACATGCTGCTGAGAATCATGTCTAAGTTGCTAAAGACTCTTGTATCATATTACACAATTCTGATTCCCACATAATGTATTGAATATGGCTATAAATTTAGTGAGTGACCACATACAAAATGTATTGGTCTGGCAACTTGATGCTGAAATAGCATAGCAAATCCTCATTCACACAGGTCTGAAATCAGCTGTGATTTTTAAAACTACAGAAGTCATCCGTGTTCTTAAGCCAGTCTGTTATTATTCATCCCATTTGAAGTGATGCATCAGAATGGAAATTATTATAATGAGAAAGCTGTGATTGTTCTTGGGCACAAATTCAGTGGTTTCATCAACTGCTCAGCATGGAGACTCATTCTGACGAAGAACAAATTTGGTGAACAAATCTGGAGAAGAATCTCAAAGTTTCATGACATGGATAATATTTCCATTTTAGCAGGCTCAATAAAAACTACAGTTGATTTTCAGTAGATGTGTCACATGGAAGCAGAGGTGGAGTGGATATGTGAATATAACCCCACCTTTTTTGGGTAAAGTAGAATATGTTGTGATGTGTTGTATGTGTTTCCCATACACAATACATGTATGCATCATTTTATAGCTCACACAGCCTTTTTACTTCTGTTCACTCACATCATCCCCAACCCCCTCCACACCACCCCACCTATTAGGACCGGATAGAGGTGAATGGGGCTCGTCTTAAGATCAGCAACCTGGCCCTGGAGGATTCTGGGATGTACCAGTGTGTGGCTGAGAACAAACATGGCACCATCTACTCCACTGCTGAGCTCAGAGTCCAAGGTAGATGGTCAATGAAAGTTTATTTATTTCCCTTTATATGAAACAATATTTATATCTAAAATTACATTATACAATGAGATTATCGTATTATACATAATATACACCTATATTATTAAATAACACAGTAAGTCTTATGTTATTTATGCAAATTGAAGTTTAAAACAATTAATCACGTACTCCTGTCTTATGTTAACAACGTTATGACTTCACTATTCCTCCATCTCCTGTGTTTGTACATCCTGTCCTCGATCTGCATCTCATCTCATCAACCACCTCATTTTCTACCCTCTGTGCTGTTATTCTGATTCCACTCTGCCTCCTTTCCCTCCAGTTCAGGCTCCAGACTTCAGATTGAATCCAGTCAGGAAACTGATCCCAGCAGCCAGAGGGGGGCAGGTCATGATCGAGTGTCGCCCTCGAGCTGCCCCAAAGCCCAGTCTGTTCTGGAGCCGTGGGACAGAGCTGCTCACAAACAGCAGCAGGTATTACCAAGTCACCGTGATTGTCATACGTGTGTGCCATGTATTTTCTTTAAGTTAACCTTGGTAAACTAATACAGCTCATTTTGCCATATTTAAGGAACAGTACAAAATGGAACAGAACTTGACTGGTGCAGACAATGCACTGATCAAGCTGTTTTCCTCAAATTTAGTCGAGTGGCGATTATATCATGACCACAGAGGATTCTGGATTATGATTGGCTAGAAGGCATGGATTAGCTTTTGGTAACTGGTCAGTATAACCCCACCTATGACATATGTGCTTCAACTCTACAGTAGGTGAAAACAGAGTTATTTGTGTAACCACCACTAGCTACCATAACATAGGTTTCTGTTATATTTTGTGATACCAAGCTTTGTGTTGATTATATTGTTATTTAGAATTTTGCACCATCCATCTTTTTAAAGCAGAAACCATCCATTAGTTTACTAAACCAAGCACTGATGATGTGGATTGACTTTTCTTTAGTAGACAAATAAATTGACTTTTCTTGTCACTCATACAGCTGTAGGCACCTTACATAGTCCCTTGAATGTGGGATTCATTTCTTCAGTCTCACCCTATTCTAGGCAAACAATCAACATCACACCTGTCCACTCTTGCAACTCCAGATTCAAGCAACAAACAATTGAAGCTACAATAAATGCAATCGTCTGCAGGGTGAGCAAGCCCTCCGTTTCTGCTCAACCTGGGAGATACAGCTCATTAAAAAATACTCATAACTCATGCCTGTTGAAAGATTTAAAAAACCAAAGACTCTTATTTCTTGGAGGTGAGATCAAAAGCGACTTCCCTCAGTGCTGTGTGTGTGCGTCAGTGGATTTATTTCTGTTGATTTCATCAGGTTCTGTCACAGATGCTTGAGACCCTGTAACCACCTGAATGTTGTATGTGTCATACTGATCATTACATCAAAGTTTAGCTTAAACACACATTTGAAGGAAGAAAATGCAAAATATGACAAAAATCTTCCGCTCAAATGGTTTTTCAGTCCTTTGTCCACCTATTAATGTTGATCAGTTTATCATTGTCTGTATGCTCAGCGAACCTTCCACTAAATGTCAGTTGTTTGGCATTTTAAGGGTTAAATCTCTCAAAAAAAAGTTAGGATTGCATTACAGTTTGAGCGGTAATTACTTATACATTTAGTTTAAATCATCAGTCTGTGTGAGTGACAGCATCTAATGGACTAGTGTACCATGTCATCCTCCTTCAGTCCAAACAAATCAGTCACATTCAGTCTTTCAGAGCTGAGGCAGTAGAGTGGGTGTTAACTGTCAGTTATTTAAAGTTGAGTATCTGTTTCTTTCATTCTTTAGTGTGTAAGTAATAGGTGTCATAAGGGAATATGAAATATGCCTGGGTCTACTTTATCGTTGTTATAGTCAAATAAAATCCATATTTTAGGGTTTTTTCAATTTAAAAACAAGTTGTATGAATTCAATGTGAACTTAATGAGGCCTACAGGCCATGAACAGCAGAAGGAAGTTCAGAGCTTATAATGTTCAGAAGAACTTGAGTTGATTAAAAAAAGATCTAATAAAACATTAGGTGATATGCGTTATTATGGATTTAGAATTAGTGAGTTATTTAGAATTATAGAGTTATAATTGGGCAGTTATTAACAGAATTAATTAACATGAAACAAACACATCAGGAGGGTTAAGTGTGTGCTGCAGAGAGTGACCAGGTCAGATTTCTTACCCCAAAACATCATTTGCACTTAGTCTGTGTTCATATAAGATAAGATAGGATAAGAGAAGATAAGATAAGCCTTTATTCGTCCCACAGTGGGGAAATTCACATGTCACAGCAGCACAGGGGAAGAAGAACAGAAGAACAAATAACAGTCTGAAAAGGAGGTATACACAAGTTTACATGACTTGTCTACAATTTCGAGTATGGATATGAAATGTAAAATATGAAGTATAAAAATATACAACCAGTATAAAATTATATGAGCAGTAAATATACACAATGGGCCTAAACTGAGGTAAGAAATGCGAGCTTAAATACGGAATATTAAATATTAAATACAGAATATTGCACATTGACTATCTTATCTTATTTAAAGTGTGGATTTGTCTTTTACACTGTTGAAAAGTCTAGTAGCTTTTCCACATCCCCAGATCTAATAAGTTGGAGGATGCAATGATGGAAATGACAGCTAAAGCAGTAAAACTGAAATTTAAGTTTCAAATAAGTAGAGTGTTCCGTCATGGCATAATTACAGCTAAACTGATGACTTGTACTGCAGCAGTGTGAATGTGAGAGCAGTGGGCTCCAGCGGACCAGCTGGGAATATGTGGGTGGGTTAGTGAATGAGTAACAGTCACCTTTCAAATTTGGGTATCAAATTAATTTGAAGCAAGATGCAGTGTAAATGGATGTATAAAGGTTAAAGCATGAGGGAGATATTTATCTTGAAATTCATAACCATTAATTAATTACTGCAACACCTCATAAAGTGAGAGCTGACACACATCTGTACAATACAACACAATCCAATACAGCAGCATTTCCACATATCTTTCTGATGCATATTATGTCCATGTTCTGTGATAATATTTGATGCCATAGTTTGTGATGTCGTAGTGGACTACCTAGATAAGATAAGATTAATCTTTAATCGTCCCACAGTGGGGAAATTCCCCTATCACAGCAGCAAAGGAGATAGAGCAGTTAAATAGTAAGAAGAACCAATAAACAGGCTAAAAAAGAGATTAACAAATTTACATGATAGTAACAAATTTACGTGAGGCTTATTTACACTTGCAAATATGGATATGAAATATGAAATATATGACCAGTACACTATGGGCCTGAAATGAGAGCTTGACCTATTGGATTAAATATAGAATATTAAATATTAAATTCTAAATATTGCACATTGAATTGGATGAAGTATTGCACAGTTAGTATAACTGACATAAAATAAAATAAAAATTCCATATTTCCATAGATTCATTGAGTTGGTAGCAGGACTATAGTCATCCAGCTGCAAGTGGTCTTTACCCTGTTTATGCTTGTTTGGTCACAGAGTCACAGTAACTCCAGATGGAATCTTGTGGATTCACAACATCAGCAGGGCAGACGAAGGGAAATACACCTGCTTTGCTGAAAACTACCTGGGCAAAGCCAACAGCACTGGACACCTGTCTGTCAGAGGTAGACACACACACACACACACACACCCACGAACACATTACATACAATGAAGCAAAGCCACCATTGTCAGCTGTGGATACTCCCCCTAGGCTTCCTACACTTTGAGCAAAGTTAGTTGATACGAGACAAAATGAAAAAAGTAACGCTTCTTTTTAGTCGTGACATCAGCTTCATTATTTTACACTCAGACACCAGGAATTTACCTTTCTCTCTTTTTTGATGATTTTTTTCTTTCTTTTCATGCAGATGCCACTAAGATCACACTGGCTCCTTCCAATGCTGACATCAATCAAGGGGAGAATGTGACGCTGCAGTGTCATGCCTCCCATGACCCCACCATGGACCTGACCTTCACCTGGGCTCTCAACAAGGTCCTGCTGGACCTTGAGGACTCTGCTGGGCCGTACCACAGAGTAGAGGGGGTAAGTCTTGTGATGCGTTCTGGAGAGATGTTGGGATGATACTTTGTGTATAGGACTAGAACACCTTTACCTGAAACTGTGCAGTGCATTTACTAAAGTGAGGGGTGAGTGATCTGGGTGTTTGTGAGCCGGTGTAGAGGAAGGTGACACATTATTGATAACTGAGACTGGGATGCACTCTCATTAGTTCCATCCAGGCTTCAGAACATCAAACCACAAATTCCACCATGGTTGACCATTAGTAGAATCCACCTCAGCTTTGAGGTGCTGTTAGTGTTAGTCATTCTGAAGAGAAGACTACAAGACATTGCTCCTGCTTTGATCAAAAGTTTTCTTCCTGGCTTGACTGAAGATGATAGACACAGTGAGCTTTTGGTGATTTTATGCTTCTACTCTGCACTGCTTCTCATCACTGGCCTTGCTAGTTCACTAATAAGCTAATATGGTTTCACCTGTGCAGTATTTTATTTTCTGGAGACTTGATGCCATACATGCTATTTCACTGACATCAAAGTTTGGAGGGACAAGAGGTTTTCCAGTATTTTCCTGAGCAGCAAGACAAATCTGACCATGCCACTATTTGCAAGATATTTGCAGATTATAATTACTTAATTTCAGGACGAGTCGACCATTTCACACTACCTGAACACAGGGCCAGGGAGAAATGAGCTCGTAAATGAGATTAACTGGCCGTTCTTCCTTTATGTTCCCATGTTTAATGAATGCTGATGTGATAAGATGCTACTATTAGCTAGTTGTGGCTCAAAGTGAAAATGTCGTTATGGACAGCACTATACTGTTCCACTCTCATATTCTTGAAGAACAGAGCATTTGACTCTTTTGCCTTGCTCTCTCTATTTCTCCGTGTTTGCCCTTTTAGAAGGAAAACATTGGTGACCTGTTGATTGTGAATGCTCAGCTGAGTCAAGCAGGGATCTACACATGCACCGCTCAGACTGTGGTGGACAGCGCCTCAGCTTCAGCCAAACTAGTAGTTCGAGGTAAGATACATCAAAACTCTGTTCCCATGTCATTTTCTCAAGACCACTGCATTTACTGTTACAGACAGGTAAAAAGAAAAAAGCTTTTTCAAGCAGGGGTGCCCAAATATTTTCCATTTGACACTTCCATTTGACTTCCATTTGGAAGTCTCCCTGCTGTGATCAGATTATGAAAAATAATTCCTACATATTTAAAAAGCATTTAACTAGCAAAAATAAAAAAGTGATATACATTATATTACATAATGTACTAAATATTAAATGACTATATACTATATACTTATTATATTACAACGAAAGACAGCTGAGTAATTTCTGAAAAAAAAACATGGAGTAATGATCAAACTCTTTGGTAGTTAACAGATACATTCTGAGATATGAATCATTTCATTTACTTGCTCAAACACTAATATGTCTGTGCTATGTGCAGGCCCCCCGGGACCTCCTGGAGGGTTACTTGTGAAGAATGTGGCTGAGACATCAGTGGAGCTCAGGTGGAGCCGTGGCTATGATAACCACAGTCCCATCGGCAAGTACGTCGTCATGGGTCGATCCTCGCTCTCATCCGAGTGGAAGAAGATGAGGACAGGTGTGTGCATGTAGAACTGGAACAATCTTGTGATCAGGAGAAAATGAATCAGCCTTTGATTGTGTGTGTCATTTTTTACAGTGTTAAAACTAAATGTTTAGTAACATAAGAAAAGATAAGATATAGCTTTATTCATCCAACAGTGGGGAAATTCACAGTGCTTACAGTTTTTCAGCCATACAAAATATCTAATTCAACAAAATATTTGTTGGTTGAAGATTTTGTTATGACATTTTGTTAATATTTGTATTGTTTCATTCATTTTCATAAACGTGTATCCTCACTGTACAATAGACCCAGTTAACATTGAGGGGAATGCAGAGTCGGCCCGTGTAATGGGTCTGATGCCGTGGATGGATTATGAATTCCAGGTCATCGCTAGCAACATCCTGGGCAGTGGAGAGCCCAGCATGCCCTCACACACCATCCGTACACAGCAAGCAGGTGAGGGGCCACAGGTCATGTCCAGTATGTTGCACACACTCCTTTAAAAACCAGTGACGAGTGATCACTGACAGTCATTTTACATTCAACATAAATTTGCCTTTGACTTCATCACTATATCATGTTGTTTGAAAAAATCTGAATCACAAGCCAGAGCAAGGAGCAACAATGTAGCAACTGTACAGTAACTTCCTTCAGTAACCATAAGCACATGAGTTATGGGTTTATTCTGAAGTTCAACAGAGGAGGGTCAAATAGAAACCTCACCATCATGCCATCATAAAAACTGCAACAAAAATTGACAAAAAAAAGTCACATTAATGTTATCATGTGAATTCTGTTAATGAATGTTTGGCTGCTGAATATATTGAACAAATAGAAAATTTGATGTAAGTATTTGTTCTTGAACATTCTGCAGAGCATCTCGTATTTAAAGTTCCTTTTAGTCTCAGACATTAACAAAGACAATGAAAATTATGGTGGTTTGTGGCTGAGAGAACTGACAGGACATTATTTTTTCAAAGCATAATACATTGTTCCAGCCAAGGATGTTTCCACCTATACTGATCCACGTATGTGGATTATGTCATGTACTGTATGTCATCTTGTGTTTGTATATTTGGCCCTCAGCTCCCACAGTGGCCCCCAGTGGACTTGGAGGAGGAGGAGGAGACCACAATGAACTCATTGTTACGTGGACGGTGAGTGGAATACTAGACTTGTTTACGTGTATCTGTGTGCTCCATGCATCCACAGTATTGTATACATGAATATTATAGCATTAAGTATTGTAGCATGCTAAAAATGTCAGTGCTTACAAACAATGCGTAGACTATAATATAATCTTTATTTCACTATAGTTTCACATGTATATGGATTTTTCTTCTCAGTCTTTGTACTGTGGTAGTTCAACACGTCCCTTGTCATGGCCTTTGATAATGTTACAAACCTGTCATTTATTGCTAATTCACTTAAAGATTTACTTTAGTGATGCAGTATTGCACTTCCATAAAAGTGGAGGTCTAACGAGGGAAAAATTAAAAATAAATGATCAAACTCAAAGCAGCAGAAGCCCAGGAATCCTTACTTTTACTCCGTAGATTAAAACCCCTGCACTTCCCAAGATGAAACTCCATAATGTCTTTCATTAGTCACGATCATTAACAATGTCTTTTAAAATTGAGATAATTTGAGTAATCTAAATTTGGACTTTTACATCTTTTTGCAATGATTGCTCCTGTTCATACTGGTTGTGAAGAGATCTTTTCCTATTGCACTTCCAGTGTAAATGATGGGGGACAAAATGCATAATGTGTTGAAGTTAAGCTGAAGATAATATGGGGTTTCTGTAATTTAAAATAGTCTAATCAAGTGGTTGTCTTCTAAAGCTACAATGTTTCTAGTGTGAAATTGTGCCTTCATTTCTGTGTTTCCACAGTTGCTGATTTCTTGCTGAGCTGTAGTGAAGTAACAGTAATAAAAGGCAACTAAAAAAATGGAACAGTGATTTTTTTTTTCTAACTCACATTAGTTACAGGTTGAGGACTGGATTTTGTCCATAATTATTTACAGTAGAGTAAGGGTAGGGTCCTCTTCTCTTGGGATTGGACATATTTGTCTCGTAGAAGTTCACATCTCATTTTTCTCTGAAACCTTCCAGCCCATGGCCAGAGAATATCAGAATGGTGATGGCTTTGGCTATGTCCTGGCATTCAGGAAGAAAGACACATCATCTTGGACAGTGGTGCGTATTCCTCACGTGGAGTCATCCCGATATGTTTACTACAACGACAGCCTGACACCATACAGTCCCTTTGAGGTGAAGATCAAAGCTTATAACCGCAGAGGAGAAGGTCCGTTCAGCCAGATAGCTGTGGTCCACTCTGCAGAGGAAGGTGAGTCACTGTGAAAGAAACTGTATCTTGAAAAAAAGAAACAATAAATACAAATTCCTATTGGGGAGGGTTGAAACTCTTTGGGTGTGCTGCGAATTGGGTGCATTTCCATTATATCTAGGTGCCAGTAAGATAAACAATGCAAAATCTGTATTGAAAGGCCTGAGGCATTCATTGTCTCCAACTGCAGTACTTACTGTCACCACCAGAGGGCAGCCACAACTTTGACTAGATTGACCACAGCTCACTTATGAATTCACTGATAGTGGAATGTACATGGCTGTCAGTTTTTACCTCTGTTTGTGAAATATCAAGACACCGTGTAAATCATGAAGTATGTTGCATATTCTGACCTCTGACCTCTCACTGACTCCTCGCAGAGCCCACAGTGGGACCATCAGCTCTCAATGCCACGGCACTGACTGCCTTTGAGGTCCAGGTTTCATGGGAGCCGGTCCAGCAGCTCAGCACCAATGGCATCCTCAGAGGATATGAGGTAAGGAGCTAGTTGAATACACATCTGGATGTTTGTCCAATACAGCAGAATGTAAATGACTCTAAAAAATAGGACGGGCAAAGTGATCCAGTAAAATTCCAAGGTGCTTTGAAATATGACATGATTGAGTCATCAATCTGTTTTACAATACAGTAGTACAGAGAAATGTAGTATTTATAGGACATGCATTTTTACTACTTTTTTGTGAGTATAGTCCAAATAAATTATATCCAGAAACAGCTTTATACATTTTCTCATGCTGTTCAGAATTCATCAGCATGTTCTCAACAGCCATGTGAATATATGACAGTTAACTATTGAAATAAGAGAACGCTTGATTATCAGGGACATTTTTGCTCCCTGTGTTGTGAAAACAGATGTATTTTGTCGTGTGCCATTCAGTTGGTCCCATAGACTGTTTCTCACTGAACCTACAGTCTTTTTCTTTGACGTGCCAAAGCAAAGCTATCTTCAACTTTGCTCTCACAGAAAAGGTTGTAGTGGTATGTAAGATAAAGATTTGAACACAGTCCTATGACCTGCCATTAAAGCCCTAATCGTTTTATTAGCTGTTCTTAGTCCCACAAGCTAACTGAGATCAAGCCCACTCAGTGTGATGGCTGGTGAGCGTGCTTGGCATGTTCACTGCCTTTTGACAAATTTAAGTTAGTAAAGTTGAAGGAGACAGCCACTAGAACCACAGACACACAGAATCCAAATAGAGAAACAGACTTAGTCTATCTATATTGATTTTAAAACTATACTTATTAAACTGGTGCTGCAAAGTTCATGTGCTGTGTTCCAGGTTAGGTTTGTAACATGACGTGTGTCCTCAGATCCGGTACTGGCGGCAGCATGAACGGGAAGCAGCAGCAGACAGAGTGCGGACAGCAGGCTTGGAAACAACGGCAAGAGTGTCTGGACTTCGACCCAGCACTCGGTACCACGTCGCAGTTCTGGCATACAACAGCGCTGGCACCGGGCCACCCTCGCCACGCACCACCGTCACCACCAGGAAACCACGTATGGCCTGAGCACTTACATTCGCAAACACAGTCTCATATGTTGGGGTTTATTCAGGATAAAAGTAATCAGTGAGCAAAAAACAAATCTGCAAGTCGAGAACTGTAAGTGCAAAGGATCAGATTCATAAAAAAACAGCATGATATCACACGAGTTCAACAAGGATGGGAGCAAAGCAGACCAACCACAGGATTTTATGACTACTGATATGTATCATTGTAGCTTAAAATCAGAAGCTGAAGTCCTGTTCAATCCGTCTGCTGATTGCCATTTGTTTAAGGAAGTGATCTGTATGAGCTTGTGTGTATGTTTAAAATCATTGGGTAAACATAGTAGCACATATGTGCTGCTGCAGGTGATGGCAGGGATTTTCCCTGGGTGAAAGGAATGTGTGCAGTGTTTGTGTCCTACTCTGTGCTGGTACTTTGTGAAAAGTAATAGCTGTACAGTTACTAACCTCCCTATAATCATAACTGCACAGTCTGTGTTTATTTGTAACACATGAGCTTCAGCTGAGTCGCAATAATAATGCCATTTATACACATAATGTTCAGTAAAGACACTGCACTTTGATTTCTCCATTCTGCAAAATGTAAGTTGTTTCTGCAAGTTACTTTTGACTTGTAGTTGTTAACATTATTTAGTTTCCAAATGCACAAACACATCCATACACACACAGGAGTCACCTCCTCAGGCATGTCCTGTCTTTACCGTCCTGTGAGTAATACAACCAGGTTAAATGACCCATGTAGGCTCCTTCTCCACCCCACACATGGATTATCCTTCTCAACTGTAGCAGTGGCTCTTCTCAGTGCTCAGGAAGGACAGTAGGTACTTAACACTTCCTGGGCCTGTGGCTGTAAATGTATTCAAGTGGAGGATTAGACCTGATCTCTGTTTCAGAGCAGGAGTCACTCCTCTGCCTGAAGTCATGTACACAGAGACCTGGTAAAACATTCCCCACATGTAGTTGCACTAAGTTATTATATTGTTATGTGCATGACTTTTTGAATTATATTTTTTATCAGAACGTGTGTTTTTTTCTTTTCCTTCTGCTGTCAATATTAATTTCTTAAATAAATTGTGTGCCTGTTACAGCTCCCAATCGTCGTCCAGGAAACGTGTCATGGAAGACAGATGGCTCATGGGTAACGGTGAGGTGGGACCATGTGAAGGCCATGCACAATGAATCAGCTGTACTGGGCTACAAAGTGAGTACCATCTGAGTGAAGGTGTGTGTGTGTGTGTGTGTGTGTGTGTGTGTTTGTCTGCATCACTTTCTTTTAGGGTCCTCTGATAGTATTTTGACAGAAGACAGTAACACTTGAACTTGAGTCAAACTGCCGTGATAAAAATGAAGACTTGCTGTAAGACTTGACCTGAGACTTATTTTAGGTCTTACACTCTCACCTGTTATAGAATACATGATAAATTAGTCATTAGCAGGCAAGCCTGGGCACAACTGTACACCTTGAATATTTAATTATTTGATCAATTATTAGGAATTGACCATGGTAATCAAAATCATCAGATCTGTGCAGGAAAGTGAACTGTTCAGATATATCCAGCATTCAGAGACTTGAAAGACTTGCATTTTGACTTGCTGTGTTCTTATGGCGACCTGACCTGAACCCCCCAAACGACTGAACACCTCTGGTATGTTTAGGACGGATACAGCTGTCAAGGCCACGTGATGAACATAATAAGAGGCTGGCTCAGTAATAATTACCCCAGCTTGGCATGAGTACACATATTACTATCTGACATTGTGCTTTTGATATGGCAGATCCTGATACCTGTAATCCTATCTGCTGCTGAGATATGAGAAACAACAGAGAGGCTTGTACCAGCTTATGCATGAGAAAAACATGGTCATCAAAAAACATCTACTGTCACACTTACTTCAACAGAAGCAGAGTTGGAATCTTCTGAGCAGTGTGTTTTTTTATCTGATGCTAACTGTAAAGATGTTGTAATGTTGAGTTCTGATGTAAAGTGTAGACCTGCTGTGTTCTGTGTGTCAGGTTCTGTACAAACACGAGGGCCAGACGGCGCTGAAGGTTCTCGACAAGGCAAAGACGTCCGTGAGCCTGCCACTGCCAAAAGACAACGGCTACGTAGTGCTGGAGATTCGGTCCTGGGGAGAGGGTGGGGACGGGCCAGCACACGAGATTATTGTGTCCCGGGACTCAGGTGAGAAACTACCAAACACACAGCAGTGCAGTCTCTGAGGGACAGTGATGTTTGAGAGCAATGCACAGAGAGTAAATCAGTCTCTGGCAACAGGTAGAGCTTTACAGAAATGATCTTTGAGGAATGAAAGCAACACTGACAGGAAGTGCTGTATCTGCACCATCAGCCTGTGACACAGCACATGGTCATGACCAAACCCCCCCACAGCATTTCATTCCTCTCAGGCTGCGAAGGCCCAGAGAGAGCTTCAGTTCAGCATCCAATCCAGTCTTAAAACCTGACCCTGTAAGGACTGAGCCATTCAGTCATTATGGTCACACTGTCCGTCAGGAGTCACTGAACATCATCTGTGCTCAGCTCTTTAATCTCACTCTCCTTAATCTCTCCCTTCATTTCATGTGTCGCTATTGTCACTGCTGCCGTTGAAAAGGTTTATGAATTGATGGTGATTTTACAATATGTGGTGATACAGTAAATTATCTGAAAAAAAGAAGGGTAAGAAAACAAAAAACGAAACTATATGGATAAATAAACCAAAGAAAAATCCTTGTTCTTGGTTATTCAAGTTAATTAAATACTTCACTAAAGAAGGTTCAACAATCCTCCTAAATTCAACAAAGCATAACACAGTCCTAATGTACGGCACTGCCAACAATGATCTCACACAGCCAGAGATATTAAAGAGATGAAAAAATGAATATTGTTTGACATCATAGATCAACAAAATCACCAAATCTAACGTCATTGAAAAATGTTACTTGGGAGGCTTCATACATTTTCTTCCTCATACTTTTGTTTATTTCATCTGATGACATTGGGATCATAAAATAATATTAGCTTGGTAACAACTGCTTTCATGGCAACATGCACAGCCTTGTTATCTGATCGGGCAGAATTCAACATCAATATTTGTTTCTTTGGCCAAGGTCATGCTCTCATAAACATGTCAGCAGTATCTGAAACAAAAGTTTTTATGGTTTTTTATAAGATCATTTAAGACAAGATATTCCTTTATTCGTCCCACAGTGGGGAAACTCACCTTGTACAGCAGCAAAGTGGATAGTGTAGTTAAATAGTGGTAAATAATAAATAAATATATAATAATATATAATAAACAAGAGAGCTCTAAAAAGTATTAACATGGTTGGGCGTTTTAGGTCCATTGGATATAAAGGTAAAAATCTTAAAACCATTATTGGAGGGGTTTTTTCAAATCACCTTGTAAAATGGATTTGTTACACACTGTCCCTTGCTGTCTCCCTTACAGGAACTGGGATGATGGTGCAGAATGATTCCTCCTCCACACTGTCCAGTCAGCCTCTCCACCTCCTGACCTTCGTGGTTCTACTCTCTCTCGTGTCGTGGTCAGGCCTGTGATGTCACTGTGATGTCACTGTGATCTCAGCCAACCTGGACTTTTTTTTACTTGTGATGGCTTGAAGCTAAAGTTCTCCAATGTCTCAGCCTGTGTCTTGGGT
>JBBMOC010000012.1:4451228-4578343 GCA_037975185.1 Centropyge bicolor | reverse complement strand
TATATTTTATCTTGTTGAAATTTCTAATGGTCATGAATGATGATGCACAGTGCAAACAATGTAACATGTAATGTATATGCTTTTATGAATGAATAAAAGTAATCTTGATCTTTTAATACCATGTGATTTGGAATTTTGTGCCTTCTGTCATTGAGAGTTGCCGTCAATGACTCAACCACACTGAGGAACAGGCCAAAGTAACTGCATCATCAAGCCAGGTCACAATAGTCTTTAAGAAGAGAACTTTGTTCTTGAAAGACAGCACTTCATGTTCCCTCTACTGTTACTACGACTATAACTACAGTAAAAACAACATTAATAATAATACAGTTTTGGCTGTTGTACAAAACGACCATGTTGCACATAATGTAATTGTTGATTGGGATACTGATAGTATGACTCAACTTAGATCTGAAAACTCAACCTTCTGGTGAAGCCTGCTTGAGCTCTTTACTTTTTCCTGACAGTTGTTTCTATGCAGGTGGTAAATTGTTTTCCTGGTCTGCTTTCAGTGCATGTAACACATCAGAGACTTTGCACAGGCTGCAGCAGCATAGGATATCTCAATTTACTTAAATGTAAAATACACATCCCAAAAGTGAAAAGTAGCAGGGAGAAGAATAATCTTACATAATTAAACACAGTTGTAATTATATGACACATTTTTTCCTTCTCTCATGAATGACCTGACCACCAGGACTTTGATATTTTATTATGAAACAGTTGTGAAAAATACAAAACCATGCCAAACAGACTACACTATCACACACAAATGTGAGTTACGTAACTATGTTATCAATAGAAAGATTAATCATTTATTTGTCCTCCAAAGTGTTATCACAACTGTTACTAATAACAAGCTTCTTAATGGTTGTATTTGATGTTCTTCAACTCTTGACTACAAAACAGGAGATAAAGTAATGTGGACGTTAGCTCAAAACCCTGCAGTTCAAAAACTGCATGTACAATGGATTGATATGAGCAGAGCGTTTAAGGAGAGCCACAGATCATTATACAGTCATCAACACGTCCTTGGGTATCAGAGGAACAGGTTTGGGGAAATATGCTTATTCCCTTTTTTTTTCCATCAGAGAGATCAGAGGATTGGCCTCATTCTCATATCTCTGACTAAAGTACAAAGCTAGAGACATGAGGTGGTTCGCTTCACTTCACTGAAAGACAGGGAGCAACAAATCTTCATTAAAAGTGTCAACACACACACTCACCATTTTTACTTTAAAGCTGCACTAATCAATATGATCAATGGGAAGAATTACTATTCAAAAAGAGTCGCTCACAGCGATGATCATCTGATCAGCTCTGTGTAACAGTCGGTGATAAGGTCGTCCAACTTCACTGTTTTCATTCACGCTCAGCATCAGTTTCAGTTGTAGCAGATCATAGTTTTCAGCAAAAACTCGAATAAACCAAGCAATCAAACAGGAGTCAGACACACTTCTGGATGTAGTGAAGCATTTAGCACCAAAAGAGTGACATACTTCCCTCATCAGTCAGTGGAGATCAAAACACAACCAAAAGAATGAATCATTTCAAAAAATGTGCTCATTTCCTTTTCGTTAAATGTGTGTGCTTCTCCAGCAGGATCAACAGACCTGAACACGTTATGATGTGTTCTGTATATTTTCTGTACACAAACATGATGTAGAAAACAAACTAGTCCAGTCTAATATAAACCTGTCTCAGTGATTGATAGCGTTTATTATACGTGTCTCATTAATATATGAGATATCAGGCCCAGTTGCATCAGCTCTTTGTGATTATCAGAGCAGAATATTTAAGCATGAAGAGCAAACACATGCAGCAAGAATTGTATGTTGAAACAAGTCAATATGAGGTAATATCCTTGAACCGCTTAACTGTGATTCTGTGGCAACAAGTAATTACACCTGCAACAAATGACTATAACTAAACTGGAAACAAAGCTTCATCTGTGGTTTGTTTGATGCATAAAATAAATGTACTTCTTTTCTGTGTTTGCTAAAAGTCAATGTACAGCACTGACTCTTCCCACTTAAACATCACTGTTGATTGTTCTGTTTCATAGGGTGCAAATGTTCTCCTGAAGTGTAGAGCACTGAGCCGCTTACGTCAAAGTCGTGTTCTGACCTAGATTGAGTCCCGTATCTTACAGAAATATGCTGTCTCTATACCATATACATGGCTTATCACATGTGTCCGTTCGGGTCTGATGTTACTTATCTTATCCCTTTCTGTACAGTATGCTGAACATATCATTACTGCCCACCTCCCTTAATGACATGTGAGAACTGATATCCTGAGGTGGGATGTATATAAGAAGCTGGAAAACTCTGACACTTTGGTTCCTTCTGAGATCCCAAGGTAGGTTCACACTGGGAATTCAGCAGTGTCACTGCTTCGTTTCATCTTAATAATTTCAATGAATTTGGAATCATAATATATTCATTTTCTTTGTCTTTGCTTTTTTCCCTTGACAAATCTATTTATTCTAGAAAAATTGAAAATTTGAAGTTTCAAGATGACCAAACTCACAATTCTAGCAGGTAAAGTAGCAGGCCTCAGTGCTTTGTATCTCCACGATGCACCAAGCTTTGTGTGCTCATGCAAGTGCAGTGTGTCATTGTGCAGTGTAAAGCATTCATCTCTGAATCTGACCTCTCTTTAGGCTTGTGCCTGGTGATGTGCCAGCTGGGTAAGTTACGCCTGAGCAAAACTTATGACATGGTCATACAACCACACTTTGAAGTTTGTGTAAAGTCTGAAAATGAGAGACATTGCGTGCTAACCACAGATTTGCTTTCACTTGTCTCCAGCAACTGCCTCCAAGATGGTGTGCTACTTCACCAACTGGTCCCAGTACAGGCCTGGTCAGGGAAAATACATGCCACAAAATGTGGACCCCTTCCTGTGCACCCATCTGATCTATGCTTTCTCCATCATCAACAACAAGAATGAATTGGTTACCTATGAGTGGAATGACGAGACCTTGTACAAAACCTTCAATGGCCTGAAGAGCAAGTAAGAACCTGTTTGCATGGTATGAAAAATTATACATAACTGTGTGTAAATGACCAAAATCTAATGGGAAGTTTTAAAATCCCATTTTAGCTATTTCCACACACTGTGTGTGATAAACAAGCCTTTGTCAATGGAAACATTCTTCATTTTGTAAATCAAATACACCCATGTTTTAAAGGAACCCTGCTCTGAAGACCTTGCTGGCTGTTGGTGGCTGGAACTTTGGCTCAGCTCAGTGAGTATTGCCTCATTCATCACATTTATATGACTTTAAATCACCCCAAATGTTGAATATTGAAAGACAGCTTAGTTTACCTCAGGCCAGGATTATATGGAATGGATTTCTTCATGTAACAATGGTAGAAGCATGAGATATGAGACACTCATGATGAACAGCATTTCACGATAATGTTACAAAGTCCTGTTGAATTTCCTCAGGTTCTCCATCATGGTGTCCACTCCGGCCAACCGTCAGACATTCATCCAGTCTTCTATCAAGTTCCTGAGGACTCATGGATTCGATGGTCTGGATCTGGACTGGGAGTACCCTGGATCCCGTGGAAGTCCCCCCCAGGACAAGCAGAGGTTCAGTTTGCTCTGTAAGGTGGGTCCTGAGCTCTTGAGCAATGGGAACAGATACATATATTGTAATGATGATACTATATTTTAGAAAGTGCCTTTTTTAATGTTCTTCCTTTGCAGGAACTTGTTGAAGCCTATGCAGCAGAGGCCAAAGCCACCGGCAAGCCTCAGCTCATGCTCACCGCTGCAGTGTCAGCTGGAAAGGGAACCATCGATGCTGGATATGAGATCGCTGAGATTGCCAAGTACTGCAGATCATTTCTGGAAATGCTGATATTTTCAATCAGCCTTTCTTGCTGAAAGGTTGGATCAGTAGCTCATCTTAATCACTATTGTATGTGTATTCCCAGGCATCTGAGCTTCATCAATGTGATGACCTATGACTTCCACGGAGCTTGGGAGCGATCCACTGGACACAACAGCCCACTGTACCGTGGCTCATTTGACAGTGGTGACCTCATCTACTTCAACACTGTAAGAGACGTAGTGGTGCCACACAGCCTCAAACATTTATAGAAGACATTATTATAGCATAAATGATAGAATGGACTAAAGTCAAGATCTCTGCTCCTTCGTCTCTCACAAGTCTCCCAACTGTGTGGATGTACCATAACAAATATTAGGAATGCACTTTGACTTCCAACAACCACTGTTATTTGTTACTGTAAGCATAAAGACTTCCAGGCCCCATGTCTCTATCTGTCTGTGTCTCTTTCAGGACTTTGCCATGAAATACTGGAGAGACAAGGGGACCCCTGTGGAGAAGCTGATGATGGGATTCGCTACTTACGGTCGTACCTTCCGTCTATCATCATCAAACACCGGCATCGGAGCCCCAGCTAGCGGCGCTGCATCGGCTGGCCCATACACACGTGAAGCTGGCTTCTGGTCCTACTATGAGGTAAAGTCTGAATGAAATCAAATATGTACAACCATAAGTAGTAGCTATGGAGCATGGAACAAACCAATAACATTTCTGTAATCTGTTTTTTCAGATCTGCACCTTCCTGAAGGGCGCCACCACTCAGTGGATTGACGACCAGCAAGTGCCCTTTGCCAGCAAGAACAATGAGTGGGTGGGATTTGACAACAGGGAGAGCTATGAGATCAAGGTAGGTGGCACATGAAAACACAGGACCTGAAGACTGAGGGTGTGCAGGGTGGAATTCAGACGATAGGATATAAGTTTCTTCACTTTGTGGCTGACTCTTCTTCTTCGTCTTCTTCACTCCACAGGTAAAGTACATGAAGGACATGAAGTACGGCGGTGCCTTTGTGTGGGCCTTGGATCTGGATGACTTTAAAGGAGAGTTCTGTGGAGAAGGAAGCCATCCTCTGCTGTACCATTTACGCAAACTCGTCAATGCTGGTAGGTCTTCTTTTGCAAATATGTTCCCAGCTTGTCGAAGTATTAAAAGAATAACAAAGTTAATGATGATATGATACGATAGATAATGATAATAAAGTTATCGTGGCCAACTTTAAGCTCTTGGCAGGTTTTGGAAACCAGTGTGGTGCCCTTTGTACAAGCCATATGCTTCCAAAGCTGTTCTTTGAGTATAACATTGTCTTTCTGTTTCACCTCTCACAGACACACCTCCAGCTCCACCAACCGCTGCACCAGCCACGACCAAACCCATCAAACCCACCAAACCCATCAAACCCACCAAACCCATCAAACCCACCAAACCTGTTGTTACCACTGCTGCACCAATCAGAACAACTACCAAACCCAGTGGTACCACCAACAATCCGTCTACCAAGACTGCCATCCCTATCCCAGGACGTGGCTTCTGCAAAGACAAGGCTGATGGCATGTACCCCAAACCGGATGACAACACCAGCTTTTATGTGTGTGCAGGCGGAAGAACCTATGTGAGGAAGTGTGGAGTCGGCACCGTCTTCGATGACAGCTGCAAGTGCTGTGTGTGGCCCTAAGTGTTAACGAGTGGAGGACTGTCACTGAATGACTTCTCAGTGCTGACTCTGCAAGCTGATTGCCTCTCTGTGATTGTGCTTTTTGAACATAAAAAGCTGTAACATCTTTAGAAATGACTTGTAAATCAATAAAATCACAATAAAACATTATGACAACTCCAATCTTTTTTGGCAAATGTTCTTAACTGACGTACATTGAGGTTGTTCTAAAAAGTCTTGGCCTGTGTTCCAGTACTGCCCGTTCTGGAGTGGCCTTTCACTGTGACCAGTCCAAGGCATATCTGTGCAATAATGATGCTGTTTAATCAACATCTTGATTTGCCACACATCAGGTAGATGGATCTTGGCAAAAGAGAAGAGCTCACTAACACAGATGTGAACAAATTTGTGCTAAAAAAATTGCTAAGTATTTTGTGTGCACAGAAAAGGCCACAGATCTCCTACTTTAAAGTGTTGCATTTATATTTGTGTTGAGTGCTGCTGTTTTGAAGTTTTGCAAAAATGTATATGGTTACAAAACAGAATATGAGAATAAAATTTAAATGCAAGGCTGCTTCATGTGCAGATAGAGCAGCTGCATCTCTGCATGAAAATATATTCAACAACGACAGAACCAAATCTGCCAGCAGCAGAGAGCTGTGTGTGGAAGGGAACAACATGCCTCCTGGTGACCAGTCAAACAGAGAGAAATGATAGGAACTGGAATTGTTTAAATAAACAAAATAATCATTAAGATAATCAATTATAACTAAAGGACATGAAAATGAATGACAGAGCAGGACAATGCATTTTCCACATTGCAACTTAACTGGAGGATGGTTCAGGGCTCACAATGCCTGAACTCTAGATTTTACCAAAGAGGAAAGTTTGGAGCCTACTTCTCAATGTGGAGAGGGTGTCTGTCTCCTGAACCTGAAGCTGCTCTGGTTTCATGTCTGCTCATTAGGTGCTTTGTAGGTGAGGAGATGTATTTGAAATTCTAAATTCTACAGGGAGCCAGTGCAGAGACGCTCGAATGGAAGGAATGTGATGTCTTTCCATCGTTCCTGTCAGTACAGCTGCCACAGCAAAGACTCTCAGCTAGAGAGGCAGACAGAGACAGACTCACTGGGGCAGCATGGTAAGTAGGGAACTGCAATAATCCAGGAGAAGTCTAACAATTCATGGACTAGTTTTTCTGCTCCAGACCGGATCTGAATTTTGCAATGTTAGATAAGTGTGTTAGTAAGTTTACTTCATGTGGGGTAAAGAACATATCCTGACCAAAGATAACTCGGAGATTTATGGCCCTTAGTTTATCAAAGGCTACTTCACTTCCTCCTCTCTCTGTGTACGGTCAACTGCATAAAAGCACAGGTTCACTGCTGTGGCTTTGGTTTCTCATTCGACCCAGAGGTGAGTTCACAAGAAAATACAATCCTGTGAATTTATCATTTAAATTTTGATCATCTTGAGAACGGTAGCTCTTTCTTTTTGCTTCAAATCTTTTTTTCTTTTTTCCCTTACAGTTGTCCAGCAAAGATATAACAACTAAGTTCAATCAAATGACCAGGCTCACAATTCTAGCAGGTATTTATCTTCATTTTGTGCTGTGTGTTTCTACAACTCTTCACTGAAAGACTAACATATTCTTTTGTATTTTAGAATGGTTGTTTTTATTTCTCAAACCCTCTTTCTTTTATATTATTATTATTTTCTATAGGCTTATGCCTGGTGATCTGCCAACTGGGTAAGTCATAAAACCTCTTTATCAACAAGTATATTTGGATTTTGACTTATATGAAATTACAGGAATCAATGTTCCTTTGAATCCAACACAGGATCTGCCACCCAGATGGTGTGTTACTTCACCAACTGGTCCCAGTACAGACCTGGTCAGGGAAAGTACATGCCACAAAACGTGGACCCCTTCCTGTGCACCACCTTGATCTACGCCTTTTCTATCATCGACTATAAAAACGAATTGACGACCTACGAGTGGAACGATGACATCCTCTATAAGTCTTTCAACGCTCTGAAGGACAGGTAAGGGGCAAGACTTGAGGTGTCTAGTTGATCATACACAGGAGAGTTCAGAGGTCAGAGGTCAGGTTAAAGCCACAGTTCCTCTGGAGCTGGCAGAAGCTGAGGGCCTTGTGCGAGCAGCAGGGTAATGCATGCTGAAATCAGGATTGAAGCCTGGAGGTGTTCCTTACTGTAAAATGTAAATGTGCTACTTGAGCATGATACATTGTTCTAGTAACCTGTTACAAGCTTGAACAAAGAGTGGTGAAAAAGTTCTATAGTCTTAATGTGCCCTCTGGGCTGTTTCCAGAAATCCTCATCTGAAGACTCTGCTGGCTGTTGGTGGATGGAACTTCGGCTCAAGACAGTGAGTAATGTCTTAAACCATAAACACGATGTATGTGCCATGACACACAGATACAGGCTGCTTGAAGATATGTCATCTGTCACATTCTGGAAATCCACACACTTTCCCTAGAAGGTTTTTGGATCGTACCAAGCATGATAACCAGTGATGCTGGAAACACGTTACTTAGTAACTTGTTAGTCTAATCTGAGCCCGTTTGTCAGTAACGAGTAATCTAACGCGTTACTATTTCTAAACCAGTAATCAGATTAAAGCTACTTATATCCAAGTCACTGTGCGTTACTATTTTTGCCATTTTCCTTAGTAAAAATTTATATTTTTGCTTTCTTAAGATAAGATAAGCCTTTGTTCGTCCCACAGTGGGGACATTCACAAACTTCTTCTTGCGTCTTGGGGAGTGACATCACGTACGCGACAAGTCACGTTTTCAGCATGATGAACACTGATGATCACAGAACTCAATCTTACCGGCAGGTTCTCCATCATGGTGTCCACTGCGGCCAACCGTCAGACCTTCATCCAGTCTTCGATCAAATTCCTGAGGACTCATGGATTCGATGGTCTGGACGTGGACTGGGAGTACCCTGGTGCTCGTGGAAGTCCCCCAGAGGACAAAGAGAGGTTCACTCAGCTCTGCAGGGTGGGTACACATTTCTCTGGTTTGAGTTTTTATTTCTGCAGTTATCATAATGTTGACTTCTTTCTTACTGTCTCTTTGGTCTGTATTTACAGGAACTTGTTGCTGCCTATGCAGCTGAGTCCAAGGCCACCGGCAAGCCTCAGCTCATGCTGACTGCTGCAGTGCCTGCTGGAAAGGGAAACATTGATGGTGGATATGAGATCGCTGAGCTTGCCAAGTGAGTGTACTTCCAGAAATACCTCTGGAGAGAGAAAACTCTGCAAAGGTTTTTGAAATGACTGTTTCTGTTTTACCAGGGAACTGGACTTTGTCAATGTGATGACCTATGACTTCCATGGAACTTGGGAGACATTCACTGGACACAACAGTCCACTGTACCGTGGCTCATTTGACAGTGGTGACCTCATCTACTTCAACACTGTGAGTAAACATTGGAGAATGAAGAATACATTAACTTTAGGGGTCTTTCACTTTCACTTCACCTCTTCCATCAATTTTTGTAGGACTTTGCCATGAAGTACTGGAGAGACAATGGCACCCCACTGGAGAAACTAAGAATGGGATTTGCCACTTATGGTCGTACCTTCCGTCTGGTATCATCAGACACTGGTGTTGGGGCCCCAGCTAACGGCGCGGCATCAGCAGGACCATTCACACGTGAAGCTGGATTCTGGTCTTATTATGAGGTGCTGTTTAAATAAAACCAGAGTAAACCCATTATGATATGCTGCACAGCACATACATCAATTACAGTGGCATTTGATGAACTTAATGGTATTATCTATATGGTCTAGATCTGTAACTTTATTAAGGGCACCACCGTGCAGTGGATTGAGGACCAGAGAGTGCCCTATGCCAGCAAGAATAATGAGTGGGTGGGATTTGACAACAAGGAGAGCTTTGACATCAAGGTAGGTCGCAGATCTATATTTGAACAGATTCACAGCATATCCAAACTATTTACACTGATTTCTTTACATTTTTCCACAAAAGGTGCGCTACCTGCAGGAGCACAAGTTCGGTGGTGCTTTTGTGTGGGCCCTTGATTTGGATGACTTTGCTGGGCAATTTTGTGGAGAGGGCAGTTACCCTCTGGTGAGTCATCTCCGCAGTCTTCTTAACATTGGTAAGTCCAAGACGTTTTTATCCTGATGTTTTCCTTTGAAGTTACTGGACTGGGGTGTGCAATATCTACTATAATTTATAATTCTATCCCCATCTATTATCATCATTTATTAACATCTATTATCTATTATCAGAAGTAATTATGTTTTGCATCATCATACTAAACATTCCCACGAGGTTGAACCTTGTATTGTTATTATTTAAGTCTTGCTTTGATTAGCACCAGGTATTTCTGTAGTGAAGGCCTATAATGGCTCATATTCTGAACCATATTAAAAAAATACAAAACATGCATGTTCCAGATGAAAGATTTTGCGTGTAATACCATCATGAGAGGTCTATAATCAGCCTACTATCAGCCTTCAAGAATGACACACCCTCTTAGTAATTTACTCGAGTAATACAGTGATGAACAGTGTTGCCTGAATTATTCACTAAAGTCAAATCATGGACAAACATTAGTGACATCTACATCTCTGTTTTAAACCTCTTCTTCTCCTTCTACCATTCAGAGCTGCCCCCCCTACCCTCTACCACCACACCCAAACCTGGTGCTAGCACCACCCCCCGTGCGACCACTACCACCCCTGCCATTACCCATCCCCCAGTGCCTGGCTTCTGCAACGGCAAAGCTGACGGGATCTATGCCAATCCAGATGACAATGCCAGCTTCTACATGTGCAGCGGTGGCATCACCCACCTGACTCCCTGCGGAGCTGGAACTGTCTTTAATGTCGGCTGCAATTGCTGCACTTGGCCCTGAGTCACAAGGGAAGACAATGACAACTGATGCAAATGTTGGCCATTAAACAGACTGTTCTCGTGTATCCACCAACATTTACCTAAATGATTCACTCATTGCTCTTCAATAGTTTCAATATATTTTCTTGTTAATATGTAAAATAGATTTCAGATTGCAAGAAAGATTTATTTCAATCTATTCACAAATTCAAGTTTATTACTTTCTCTGTACTTTGCTCCACAAACCTAAATGTTACCACACACTTTTATTGTAAAGCTGGGTTTCATTTTTTCATCACTGCTGTCAGTATGATATCCTAGTTTTTGTACCAATGCCAAATATAAACATATATATTTAACACATATTTGTGTATATAAATAAATCTAATAATCAAAATAAACTTCCCAGATTCTGTGTTTATTCTATGTCATCTGAGCACAAACAGTTGTACAAATACAGTATTAAAATGAACCAAGTACAAGTAAATGTGACAACAGTGTGATATCATGTAGCTGGAGAGGAAACACTGAAACAATGAATGCACACGGTTTTATCACTGAGGAAGAATGTTTGGAAGTCATCCACAGTCGTCCTCTATTGCACAATGAATTGTTGTTTTCTTCATGAGTTAATCAGAGGAGTAACATGAAATCATAGCACCAGTAGTTTAGATAATAATTAGCCTGTCAGTAATTCTGGACAATAAGAACTGTCATGTTTCATGGAAGGAACTGTCTCTACTCAACATGAACTTCCACCTCCCCCTCTAATGCCAACCTTTAAAACGTAATAATACAAACTGATGAATTGTTATATGGAACCCTGTGTGGAAGAAACGACTTCAGACAAAGAGGACTTGATATATAACATGACGTATTTACCAAAGAGCATAATGAGGTAATGAAGTCACATGATCGACTTGAGCTGACTGACCTCTAAACCATCACTGACTCACTCCTGGACCCCCGGCAGTTCACCTACACAGTGACTCTCCACTTCACCCTCCTGCACTGAACCCATGCCAGGATCCTGTTCATGGACTTCAGCTCTGTGTTCAACACCATCGTTCTGTCTCCGCTGCAGGACAAGCTCTACCTGCTGAGTGTGCCTGACTCTACCTGCACAATGTGAAGGCGGGAAAGCAACACCACTGTCATTGGGCTCATCTCAGGTGGAAATGAGACTGCCTATAGGTGGGAGACCTGGTGCAGTCAGAACAACTTGGAGCTCAGTTAACACTGAGTCCTTCCACTTCCTGTGCAGGGAGCAGCTGTCTACCAGTTGGAAGGTTGGTGGTCTGACCCCTGGCCCCTGGCCCCTGCAGTCTACGTGTCAAAGGGTCCTTGGCCAAGATAGCGAATCACATTGCTCCTGATGGCTGTTCCATCAGTGTGTGAATGTGTGTGTGCATGGTTCATGGTGGTGGCACCATATATTAATGTGTGGTAGCTCCGAAGTGTCGTTAAGGAATCTGTCTTTAGTCAAAATTACTTCCTGTTGTTACTCAAATGCAACTATGAAAACGCTCAGATTCCTGTGTGTCCTGGAAAAAGCACAGTGTGCAGCGATATGGAGGCTAACGCAGCAGAAACAGCTGCTGTGAAAACACTTTAATGATTATTGGTGTGGCAAAGGTCGGCTCAGATCCTTAAATCACAAAGTTACTATCATTCTCTGAGCAAGTTTTAGTTGTAAAAATATAAAGTGAACTGATTGAGTGTACAATAGATTAACAGTACAATAATTGAAACCCAGCCCATCTGAGACAACGCACTGGTTGGTTGATGGCTTCAACACACCGCCGCCATAAATCAACAACTTCTTCTGACTGTTGTTGTTCCAGCAGTTACGATGACCTTGCAATGTTTATCTGTGTCATGACTCTGTGTCGCCACACCAACGGTATGACTGAATACTGGTCATCAGTTCTTGTGCCACTGTTCATCTGGTGCATGTCCCAAGGTACAAGATTCATGGGGATTTAGGTTTCATGTGTCTTATAAATCATGACATCCATGTTTCCTTGTAGCATCGGCGCAGGTTTCAGCACTTTTTTAGCTCATTTATCACAATTTACAAGTTTTTGAAATGTAATGATTTTTTCCATGGTTAAAGGCATCAATTGACTTCGATTCATTTTCATATGACAAACTTGTGTTTTCAAGTCATTTTGCACTTGGACTGCATTGCCTCACATTGATAATGACATTTTGATAAATTAGACCTCATACACTGAAATGAGTTTCAAGTCAGCTAACTGATTTTCACATTATATATGTAAATGAATTGAAACCAATGCTTGCAAGAAACAATAGGGAAAATCAAAATATAGAGGTTTAAAGCATTTAAAATGCTCAACAAAAATATGATGTAGCCTAGCCATGATTTGTTAAGTAGCTAAGACATACTGGTATTAAAAGCCTCAGTGGTATCAAAATAAATTATGTGCATGTTGAGAGCTGAGTGCAAAGATTTAAATCTGTATATTCCACCAAATTAAGGTCTTGGATGTCTTACAAAAAAAGTATTGAAAAAAAGAAACTTGTTAAAGCATTACACCCACAGAGGAAGGCCAGGGGATTTACCAAAGCTCAGTCCACACATCCCAGACTGCAGCTGCTCATGTGTCACTCAACACCTCCCATTACATCATTACACAGGATTAGAACTGCACTGTGGTAATTTGTCAGTTTGATATAGCAGACGCTTCAGTCAGAATTCACACAACACTTCTTTTTCAAATCAAAGACACTGAACTTGACAAGAAGTAAGAGACGGAACAACAAGTCTTTTTCTTTCACATCATCCACTGTCTTTTCTGATCATCGAGCAAATTTAGCCTGGAGGTCGCTTCAGCATGTCATCTCTGTCCTGCCAGCCTGCGCCTGTCAAACACTGCGGGCGACGGCATATCATCATTACACTTCTTCAGAGTTTCAAAAAAGGGGTTCATGTTGAAAATGCTTGAGGTGAAAATCTGGAAGTGCGTCACTCTGAAATGTACAAAGAACATGAGTGCCCTGATCCAGTCCATCCTGTCGAGGGAGAAAATTAAGTCTCAGCTGTGACACATTTTACATTCAAACCTTGCAACCTTTAAAGTTTCCTGTAAGAAAAATTTTTTTTTTTCAAGCTACATTAAAATGACACACCCACTTTCTTCTGTGACAGTTCATGTCTGTTCATGATACTTGCACCAGCAATATACTTCAGTTTAATGACTGTATTTCTCACACACACTCATCAGTCATTATGTCAGTCAGCTCTACTCGAAGGTACGTTAGTAGTAGATTAGTGATGGAAAGTAACTAAGTACAATTACTCAAGTATAGTACTTAAGTCAAATTTTGGGGCACTTGTACTTTACTTACTTCCATTATAAGCTTCTTTATCAACCTACTCAACTATATAGTGAAATACTGTACTTATGTCTCTTTCTACTACATTTAAGTAAGAAAGTTAAGAGTTAATTAATCCTTTTTTCAGATGAAGATTTTGCATGAAAACAAAGGTTATGAAAGGTTTTTAAAATACAACGTTAACGCCCCTCATCACAGTTCAGACGTCCATGAGTTGTTGACATTTCCCTTCTTAACAGCTCACATAGTTTTATGGTAAGACTCAGGTACAAACATTTCACAATTTAAAAAAAAATACTGTGAATTTGTGTAGTGGAACTTTGATTTCTTCTTTCACAATCATCATGAGGTGAAGGGTGAAAACTTGCTCCACCTCAACCCACTGCAGCAGCAAAAGACCTATCATTGATATCAGTAATTCAGTAAATCAATTTTGTTTTCTATTAAATAATTTCCTGCTGATAATACTTCTGTTCTTTAGTAGGATTTTGAATGAAGGACTATAACTTGTAACAGAGTATTTTACAGCACAGCGTTGGCGCTTCTGTTAAGTAAAGGATACTTGAAGGATAGTGTTTAAGGAAACTGAATATTTCTCCACCGCTACATGTGACTCATAGTAATATGAGATGTCATACTCGAGTGACGTTACCCTGTCTATATACTTTCTACTTCTCTGTCTCTGTCCCGCAGAGTGAGGTGCCTCACAATGGCAGTCTCCCACTGGGAAGACAGCACAAACAGCTGAGATGAACGCAGGAATCACAGGCATCATGGGTAAGAAATTCCATGTGTTGGTCCTATATTTCTATTATTTTGCTGTGTACTTTTTGCTAAATATGTCAAGTGAATCTAACTGATAATGACATGTAAACTGTGCCTCTTACAGTGGCTCTGCAGCTTTTCATTCAGATCGGTGAGCAACACATTTTAACCACACAAGTATTAACTCATGTTTAATTAAATGTCTGTGCTGCTAACAAAGATAATGTCTTGTCCCCCCCCCCCACCGGATCAAGCAGCCACAGCCAAACTGGTGTGTTATTTTTCCAACTGGTCACGGTACAGAACTGGTGTTGGCAGATTCCTGCCAGAGCACATGGACCCCTTCCTCTGCACCCACCTGGTGTATGCTTTCGCAGTCATCAACCATGGCTGCGAGATCACAGAGTGTGAGTGGAACGAGAGAAGGCTCTACAAATCTTTCACTGATCTCAAGAGCAGGTAACAGCTCCATCACAGTGATGTATACTTGCAATGTACATGTGAGGTTTAAAAATGTCGTGTGTGTTGAAGCCACCACTCATTTCTTCCTGTGTACCTGAACAGAAACCCCAGGCTGAAGACTCTACTGTCGGTCAGAGGGGGGGCTGAATCTCAGTGAGTTGATGCCTTATTGTTAACTCCTTATGAAACTCCTCCCTCTGCTGACAGAAAGCAGGAATGGCTGTTGGCTGATTTCTCAAGTTATTTGGTTATGAAGAATGACTATTTGCCAGTGCAGTATTTTGACATATCACGGCCTTCTTAATCCAGTGTAGCTAACTTGTGAACTGTAACTGAATGTAATCAAATATTTGATTCTATGAAGTCTGTGTTAAGTACACATTACTTAGTAGTATTAGTAATGGCTGGTAGTAATTGTAGTTTTGTTGAGGTTTTTTTTTTTTTTTTTTGCTTCAAAAGGCTTCACTTAATTTTTCCTTATAACATCAATTGAAGGAATAATGTGAAAAAAATGTGACAATATGAGACAGGATGAACCTACATATAATTATCACCTGAGTCTGCAGTTCTCCTCAGCCTTACGGTGCTTTATCATGACTTTCAGCTCATTGTTTAGCTGTCTGGCCACAACTGTTTGGGTTCACTCTCACAGTATAGACAGCTATCAGCAACACAGTTACACTTGACTTGGTGAACACAGTGGAGCATTTAACAGCTAAAATAGATGTCTGTTCCAGAGCTAAAAGAGTGAGAATATTGGACTATATTTGGGACAAAAACTTGATTAAAGGACAAATGAAAGGATAGTGTTGCTCTGTAGCTGCTGGATGTTAATGTTGTATTCACAACTTGTTTCCACCCCCACCCCATGTCCAATCAGTTATTACAAGTTAATTTATCAACAACATACTCATCAAGATCTTAAAACTTAATATTTATTCTAATTATTCGGTTTAAAAAAGTGCACATCCTGTAAAAACCCTGTAAATTGAACCTAATGTTGAGTGTTGATTAAAGTAATCTGCATTTGGCTCTTGTAACTTCTGGTGTGCATTTATTATTGTTTTCATACTGAATAGACTCAAATGTTGATCAAATATTTTGAAAATATAAACAGAATAATTAGTAATCTATTACTGTTTGCTGCATCCCTGAAATGGGTGAAATAAATATTGCTACACACCATGTCATGTTATTACAATAGTCCAAATATCAGTTATTCAACCCAAATATTTCAGTCTGTCAAAATAATAAAGTTCATTGTGGTGTCAAAATGTCAACTTTCTCATCATTGACTGCAGGTTCTCCATCATGGTGTCCACTCCAGCCAACCGTCAGACCTTCATCCAGTCTTCTATCAAATTCCTGAGGACTCATGGATTCGATGGTCTGGATCTGGACTGGGAGTACCCTGGTGCTGATGGAAGTCCTGCTGAGGACAAGCAGAGGTTCACTCAGCTCTGCAAGGTACACTGACCGGAGAGCAGCGGAGAGCACAGACTGTCTGAAGGGCAAAGGCAAAGTCAATAAATAAATAAAAAGGGCACCTCTTGTTTGCAGAAAGAGTGTAGAAAGTTGCATTGATGGTGATTAGATTGCTTCATTATGTGACTCAGAGTATAACATAACTGCAACTCATCTGAACAGAAACACACAACTATAACTATAACTGATTAACCATTTAGGGACACATAAAGGCCAATTAATATCCTACTATGCAGGCAGGCTATATGGCAATGCATCACACTTTCTCTGTGGGAAGAGCAGCCAACGGGGGCTATATCACATGTCCATTCTCATTGGCCCACTGTCGAGGATACTGCATCAGGTTTTATCTGCCACAGGGGCACCGAGTCACAGGCACAGAGTCCACCAGCACTGGAGACTATGTGGCTATTTTCTCCCTCTAAAATCAATTTGTTTGCTTCCTGTTGTGTTTTCTGATTCTCAGACTGATGGTTATGGTCATTTCTTCAAACCTGCAGCGCCGCATTTGTGTTACACTACTTTGTTTCTGTTTTCAAAATGTAGCTTTTATTTGTTTTTGATAAGATTCCCAAGCAAGGTGCCCTGCATGTTCCTTTGATTTCATTGTGCCATGTGTCTGGTAATACCAGTTTATTCATCTACCACGTCTCATATTCTCAGGATTTAAGCATATTAGTTACCTGAAAACAGGCCCTAAATGTGGGTCACAGCCTGAAATCCTAAAACCATCAATCTGTACATAACGTGCGACGGCTGCTCAATGTTTGCAGCTTGTTTACATCCAACACAATGCACTAAGTGTGGGACACTGTAACTGAATCTAGAATGGAGTGCATGTCCCTTAATTAGATGCATCCTTTGACACTTTCAGACCCTCCCTCCTTTGTATCACTGGAAAAGGTAGAATGTTAGAGCAGCCTGATCTGTTGCACCATCATTCATAACAAAACATTATATTTGGCATCGTCCTTTCATCCGTTTCTTATTCTGCCATTCAGTCACTTAATTACTCAAATACGTGCACCTGGAAGTGTCCTGTTCTGGATGGGAACAAGGCAGTGGTTGTATTCTTTAATGGAATTTATTTTGTTTTGTTGAAACTTAACAGTGAAATTGGATGAAACTGAAAGTTTAATATCAACATGTGAGTACATTTATGGCAAATCCTAGTGACCTTTTGATTGAAGGTTTAGAGAGAGTTTGAGAGTTACATCATTCATCAGTGACCATTGTTTCTTTTAGTTTGGGTGTGCACATGCAAACACAAGCTTTATTATTATCAGATTATTGTTGTATTTTAATGGAGTGCAACATTCTTATCACTTAAAACTGATTGCCACACAGTGATAACACATTTAACAGTTACTGTATGTATGAACTCGATATCAATAGTTGCCTGGAAGATGGTAGAAAATCGAATGTTATTTACGGTAATGAAAAATGTAATGTGATTTTTTTTTTCTGAGGTACATTTTGGACCACTTACAAAAGAAAGAGTGAACGGCTTTCTATTGATTTCTAGGAGCTTTCAGAGGCCTTTGAAGCTGAGAGTGAAGGAGGAAGTGACACACAGTTGATGCTCTCTGCAGCCGTGGCAGCACAAATAGATGTTATTGATACAGGATATGAAGTCTCTGAGATGTCAAAGTAAGACTTATAGTTACATTTCAAATATGTTTGATAATACATGATCATAGTATGTTTAAATGCCACCTCTTTCTGTGTTCTGTGGGTGTGATCTGTGTGTGTTTGTTTAGGTACCTGGACTTCATCAGTGTGAAGACTTCTGACCTTCATGATGGACCAGATCAAGTAACAGCCCACCATACTTCACTCTACAGTGAAAACAAGGCTAACATAGTAATTCTAATTTTTGGTGCTACCTTTCATGTAGTATAGTGCCAGTCATATGTTTAAATAAGGTTGATATCAGGATGTCAGAATCAGTATCAGAGCCAGTTCCTTGACTCAGAAGTTGGTGGAGGAGAGGGTGAATGTTGGACTTGCATCCATCAGGTGTTCAGGTGATCAGAAGCATGACTCTAAATGAAGGTAATGTTGCTCTATAACTTGATATGTCAGCAACTGTTTGCTAACATGAAAGGCCATGACATGTAAATAGTTTGTTTCTGCTGCCCCCAGGTGGCCAAAAGAGTCAGTTATTGCAGATTTATATCATAAGACAATTCCAGCTCTTGGCTTTTCTAGATACCCAGCAACCATGACATGAACAACTACAACCCAAGGAAGTGAATATTTTTGGCATAAATTCTTGATTTCTAAATCTTCCTTTTCTTCCCACCAGGATTCCGTTTTGCAGCACTGGATGAAGCGAGGAGCCCCGGCAGGGAAGTTGCTTCTGGGTTGTCCCGTTTATGCTCGTTCCTTCACGCTGTCCACAGCAGACACAGGCCTGGGAGCCCCAGTCAGCAGCCCTGCCAGCCCTGGGCCCTACACCCAGCAGAGCGGGGTCTGGTCTTACTATGAGGTAACAGGAACGCTCTTATGTCTACATTATGACAGATGTCTGCATCATCTTATTAACAACAATTTCAATTTTGAGAGCATCAGAAAAGATAAAGCTTTATTTCTCCCACAGTGTGTCTGTTGTTTCTAAAGCTACCATGAACACTGACACCACTGCAACTTCTATATCTAACAGTGATACTACTACCACCACACTAAGCATTGCAGTATGTCTGAGTGCAGTATTTGGTGGCTGGTGTATCCTGTAAACAGACTTGCCATTGTACTAAATGTTCGGAGCACTCTGTAATGAGCTTGACATACAAAGTGCTACAATCTTTTCAGAAGTGTGATGGCTTCAGTTGCTTTTGCCTTTTTTTAATGTGAGTAATCATTTTAAAAAGTAAATTATTTGTTGAACTGATTGTTTCATTAAGAAGAAGAGAGGTAATGAGTGTTGCCTGCTAGACCTGACTCAACTCTTGTCACACTTCCTCCTTGTTGCTCACAGTTGGATTTAATAGCTCTGGTTGCAGTAACAGTAACACAAATCTAGTTTTACATCCCTTAAATTAGAAGCCTTTTAGTGATGTAATTGGAGTAGATATTACATTCAAACTTCTTTGCTGTCTTTCATGGAGACATCTTTATATCTGCTTGATTAACTTGAGGACTTTTCCCCAAAAGTTCAACAAAAAGATAATGCATGAGATGCAAAAGAGATAAGGCATGAAAAATGAGCATTTTACCTATTCTGAAGTTAATAGAATGATCCCTGGCTTTATCAGCACGAGCTGAACACATTCGCTATAGATGTGACAAGCATAAACAGCTACTGTAATGTTTCTTTCCCAGACCTGCTCCTTCTTGATAGGCTCCTCAGTTCACTGGATCGAGGGTCAGAAAGTTCCCTATGCTGTCAAAGGCAATCAGTGGGTTGGCTTTGATAACCAGAAGAGCTATGAAGCCAAGGTACAGCCTATGACTTTGTTGTCATGGAGTAGTTATTTCAACAGGTTTCTCTACAGGTGAGTTTTATTGTGTTCCCTCTGATTGTCTGACAGGTGGACTATCTAAAGAGCAGACAGCTGGGAGGAGCCACTGTGTGGACACTGGACATGGACGACTTCTCTGGACAGTTCTGTGACCAGGGAAAATATCCACTCATATCATATTTGAAACATAAACTCAGTGAAGGTGAGGCTACAGTACAATAAATGTTCACCCCACAAACGTTAATTCAGTTCAGGGACACAGACATTGGGAAGGCAGTGGCCTCAATTCAAAAACTAATAAAAAAGTTCCATGCACTGTGCTTTTATGTGGAATCTATTATATCCTACACATAATATAATGGCATACTTAATAATATACAAAGCTGTTGTCTTAAAGACAATTTATGAACTAGTTCATTAAATTTTAATTTTAAATACAAATACAACTATTGGTTAAAAAAAGTAGTATATTTATTAAAAATGTACGGTTAAAGATTCGTTTTTTAATCTTTACATTACACAAAGAGGCATACAATTTTAAACAAATATACACAAAGGGGTTTAAAGTTAATTTTACTTCATTATTTAATTTATCAATGTGTCCTTCCTACCATATCCTGTCGCACAATCCATTTGCCTTCTGTTATAAGGTCCCTGCTTTGGCTAGCGGAGAGACTCACAAAGAACAAAGAGCACTAAAAGAATTGTTGGTCAATGAATATAAAATTCATATTTCTGTTTCATTGAGCTTCTTCTAATTGTTTGTATGGTATAGTGGTGGCGTATTCTTAAATTAAAGAAAGGACATAATGGAAAATATGAAAATGAAAAAAGAACACAAATTAATAAATTAAATCACATAAGTAAAATTTAGAACTTAAATTTTAAGAATGTAAAGCAAAACATCATTTGCCTCTAACCTATTACTTCTACCAAGACACCTATTCTAGTGTTTTTAATCTATTTTCTAGCACTAGTGTTGTATTTCAATCAGGTTTGGGTGTTACAAGAGACAGATTTTAAAAAATGCTAAAAGTCAATTCAACAGAGATGGAGATATCCAGACTTTTCTTTATTATTATTATTATTATTAGGAATTCCTCTTGACTGGTTTGTACAGCAGGCTTTCTGTTAGAGCTCAAGCTAAGCTACAGTAACTCTGATGATGTCATGAGGGTTACCTCAGCTTTGGCTTTTTGTCTCATATTCTCAGTCAAATCTCCTCCAGAGGCACAGACAACATTACAAATCTATTTTCCCAGGATAAGAAGTACAGGTCATAAAGCGTAAACTGATTTTCATGTGTAAACTTTTTTGGGATTCTCCTTTAAAATAAATATATTGTTGTTACAAAATGTATTTCAATGTTGTTGTTGTTTTTTTCTCAGACTGGTCTACACAGCAAACAGCCTCATCTTCTCCTTCTGAAAGCACGCAGCCCACACAGGAACAATTCACCACAGCAGAGCCAGACAACAGCTGTTTCCAGAACATCAGTGTTATTTATCCTGCCAGCAGATTCTGCACACACAGGGATGACGGACTGTATGTGACATCAGACAGTCCAAAGACCTTCTACAGATGTGTGCAGAGGAGGACATATGTCACAAAGTGCCACACCCTGCAACACAGCTGCACAGTGACAATTCTACCATCAAAAAATGTCGTTATTGTCGGCTTTGTAATGGCCACTCTGTTCCATGTGTTCAGTGTGTGCAATAACAGGTGATTTTGCTTTGTATGGACTAAATCTACAGTAAGTAGAGCTCCTGGTTTACTATGAGAGAAAAAATGGTATGAGAATTTTAACTTTTTGAAGCTGTCAAGTACGTAAGTCTAAACTCATATAGCAGTGTCAGAATTTGTGTCAAACTTTGAGTTGGTCAGCTTTAAGGTCTTTCATTACCATTCAGACTACAAGACCACAAGACACAAGCTATAAGTATCATATAGCTTGATAAAATATGTTTTGACATGGAGTCATCGATCAATATTCATGATATTAACACTGAATAAAATGTCTCTGTGTAATGTGACAACTATACAACTACCAACAAATTATTTAGGAAAAATGCTTCATGGTCCTTATTATTATAATCACAGCAACCATGTATGATGTATCTATTGTAAAGAGAAGAGTCTGAGAGGATGTTAAAATTATTGACATCTTTCCACAACTCACATGTAAAATAAGAGATAATATCAAAAGAGATGCAAGTTTCAGGATGCAAGTTACAAAAAGAGCAATTTACATTCTGACATTTTTCCTTTAACGCGTTTACGCTCCGAAGTGCTTTCTGGGAAATGACGTTTTATTTGAACGTTAACATGTTAACAGAACGCTCTAAAACGAGACATCGTGTACCACATTTCCCACAATTCCTACACTATTACTTCCGTGTTGATTACACGTAGCGTCAGTGCTGCTAAGGAGCTCCAGTCAGAGGAGGAAGATAGCCACAAACTACGACTTTTACTGATTTATTTAGGCATTTACGATTATTATCCATTCGTGTTTATAGTCCTTTGATTATAATGAAGACACACTGGCGTGTGCCGCCTTGTTTGGTCGCATATGTAGCCTGAGTTACGTTAGCAAGCTAATATTGAAGGGACTAGTTAGCAAGTACTTCGATTGTTTACAGTTTTTTTCCAAGATGTACACTTTATTATCTGGGTTATATAAGTACATGTTCCAAAAGGACGAGTACTGCATTTTGATCCTGGGACTGGACAACGCTGGGAAAACGGTAAATAAGGCTGTAATTTTAATATATCACAGCTGGGTTAAATCGTTCGACAGGGTTTTCCGTTGTGTTATTTTCTGTGCTGTCATTATCCCTGTTTGGCCTTATATCTTTATGACTTCCTCCAAACGTATCGCACAAAAGCTAACCGCAACAAAGCCTCAATATTCACACATCTTGTTACGCATCATGTATGACATACGTCTGGTTTACATATGACGTCACGACGCACTTCTTAACGTCTAAAATGTTGTTTGTAGGCTTCTTAAAAACATTCCAGTGGGCTCGTAGTTAGAGACTGATCACTGATTGCTTGAATATGACATCTAGATTGTGACATCATTTTATTGTAGGCTGCCCTAAATGAACGAATGAGCTAACAAGCCAAAACGTCATCCACACCGTAAATATGTACTGAATAGAAAGTTCCGTCTAATGTATAGTTTTGAAGAACAGATGAAAAGTCAGTATATATTGCTACACTTTGCATAATAATAAAAATTTGAACTTTATTTAAACCCCTTACTAAGGAGTTCAATGAAACACTGGAACACTGATCAGAATGACTATGACTATGTAAAATTTCAAGTTGGGCCTTTTTTAGAAACCGCCTCCAAAAATCAAACTACATTGTAACACAATGACAATTTTCTCCATCTTGAACTCACTCGGTCACCAATTTTCCAACAGGTTAACTACATTTGCAAGGATATATACACTCACTGTATGTGTAAAATGCCTATAAGCTTCTGCCATGTGAATGACTGAATATATACATGTCTAGTCTGACTGGTCTGTTCATCACACTGTTTCACTCTTTACAGACGTTTCTGGAACAAACCAAGACAAAGTTCAGTAACAACTATAAGGGAATGAATTTATCAAAGATCACAACCACGGTTGGCCTGAACAGTAAGTAGATGTTGCAGTATATCTTCAGCTGTGCTTGTCATGAAGAGTAAGTGCCTTGGTACTCCAGCCTGTGACTCCCTGGGTGGATGTGAAAAGATTCTCTTGCATGAAAGAAACTGATCATTTGCCCTTCGCCTGACTGATAAGAATGACTTCTTATGGCCAAAGTCAATCAGATTGTGATACCTAAAGATGGTTATTTGTTCTTTGCTGCCCTAATAATTACTCAGAAACATCACAGTATTGCGAAGCTGCTTTCTGAAAGATAAACTCAAGCAAGCTTTTTTTTTCATTCACCTCATGCTGCTTGTCTTATAATCTAGTAAGTAAGTTCTAAGTGCTTGATTCCTCTTGCTCCTCTACAGCTTTTCTAATTGACTTCTCACTTTCCTTCACAGTTGGTACAATCGATGTCGGCAAGGCTCGTCTAATGTTCTGGGATCTGGGAGGTCAGGAGGAGCTCCAGTCTCTGTGGGACAAAGTGAGATAAAAACCCAAATCTTTTTGAGGAATTCTTCACCTACTTGATACACATAGTTCACATTTGTCCTGAAGGCTCTCTGTGTCTTCATCAGTGGAAGAAAATTGTTTTTCTAAGACAGAACTTGCATATGTAAATAATACATATTTGTATATTTAAATACCCTGTCCTCCCTTCTTTCCATGTAACTGCCTCAGTCCAAAGCATTATGGCTATGTTCACACTGCAAGCCTGAGATTTCAACTATGATTTATTGCTAAGATTCAATTTAAATATGGTTATATTGTTTATATATTACGACTTTCTTCTCAAAATATTATGAGTTTCTAATTTATTTTCTCATTATATGAATCTTGAAGGTATCGTCACCATTTTGATGGTGTGTAGTGAGCCAGCTGCTGTTGGTTGTTTGTGATGTCCCGTTTGTGTCCAACATGTTTAGTACTATGCTGAGTCCCATGGAGTCATCTACGTGATAGATTCAACTGATGAAGAGCGCCTGTCAGAATCAAAGGAGGCCTTTGGTGAGTAACACTCTCTGGAACCTGATGCGCTGTAATATGTGTGTACCTATGTTAAAAAACAGACCTTAAATATTAGGTTCACAATTTTTGATTTCTGTTTCCCCAGTCTGTCTGTTTTCAAGATTCAATACTTTCATTGCCCCAGGACTAAATTATTAAAGACTGCAGTATCAATAAGCCCCACTGTTACTGGTTCAACTTCAGTATTAGAGCAAGTTATTAATAAGATATAAGAGATATGAAATATTCGTCTATGATGCATTTTCACTATCATGTGCTCTCTCCACACATGATATGTGTGATATGTGTGAATGCAGATCACTTGTCACTCGTGTACAGTGTGTTAAAATCAGCAATCTCATAACATGAAAGGCCTTAATGTGTGTTATGAGAAAAATATCATACATAACAGGAAACTCACAAAAAGCCCTGATCAGAAGCTATTTGAGTTCATGTTCTGTGATGGTAGAAACACCTGAATCAGTAATTCAACCCTCCCCTCCTCCAGAGAAAATGATCAGCAGTGAAGTGTTAGAAGGCGTGCCTCTCCTCGTGCTTGCCAACAAGCAGGATGTACCGGTACTGTATCATCTTTTTAACTTCAAGATAATGTTTAGGTTAATGCAGATTCTTTTTTTTGAATATTTTATTACAGCTTTTTTTTAAAAATTGGAAATGGAAAATCTTTGGATTTGATCTGTTGATTGAACTGTTCTTGTGTCACCTCAGAACCTGCTCTGAGCTGCCGTTAATAAGATAAAAACTATTTTTGCGATAAGTGATTGTTGTGGTTTTGATGGTTTTGCATTTGCTGTTGCAGTCTTCAGTCATGTTTCACGCCTCTCTCTCCTCAGAACTGCTTGACAGTGCCGGACATTAAAACAGCCTTCAGTGACTCTGCCCCGAAGATTGGCAAGAGAGATTGTTTGGTCCAGCCGTGTACTGCGCTCACAGGGTAAGACAACAGATGAACAATAGGAACCTGTCACATAGAATCCTTCATTTGTGATTCTTTGAAAACCTCCCTAGAACTCGGTCGACAGGAAAAAAAATGGAGAAACCTCAAGCGTAGGTGTCCTTTTCCCAGGATGGACAGACATGAAATTGATGTCTGTACAGAGCAGACCTACATAGTACAATTACAGTCTGGACATTCAGTTTGACCAAAGTATAGTTCGACTGTAAACATAAACTCAGGAGGCCATTGATCGACTTGTGTAGCCAACAGCTGATGAGGCTGCGGCAGACTGCGCGTGTTAATCCTGACACAGGTGATAAACATGAATGAAATCATGAGGTATAAATACATTACTGAACATCAAAATGAATGAATGAAATGAAAATTTAGGCATGATAAAAAAAAAAATTAAAATAATACCCATGGTAAGTCAACGACTGAACTCAACAAGTCAAAGTTTTTAGATAATATGTTCACTTAGTATCTCATAGTTTTGATCTACCACAAGTATTTTTTTTGTGCATTTTTGTACATATTGATGTAAAATTATTTGTGACTCTCTGTAGATATAGAAATATCAGTTTCATAGTGATGTTACAACTGACATACATACAAGCATGTTCAGCTTGCAGTTAAGTCACTCAGTTCTAACAGATGGGCTTGAAGTCACTAAGCTCTAGATGAATATTATAGAAATATTTAACATGGCCTGAAACCATACAGTGAATAGATGTTTTTTCTGTTTTAAAATTAATCATTACTTGGTCATAATGTTTCCCAAACTGCATCCTGCTTTCATTTTTCTTGCGACCCTGCTGAATAATAGAACACACCTCCTGTCGCCTTATGACATACGTTTGGCTTAAACAGTAATAAAAGCAATCGTTTGCGTCAGCAGCTGGAGCTAAAGATGAGCTGGTCTTCAGGTCAGGTCAGGTGTTGAACTGGAATCTGACAGAAACGTTCATGACATCAGCAGCTGAGGTGGCTAATAAAGGAAGGACCCAGCAGCACATACCACTTAACTACACACTACTGTTAATCTAGATCGAAGGGATGTTGGCTTCTCGTGTACCTGTTCAGAAGGAATTTCATTTGCTATGAAGTGACCTACTCGTCTGCTGTGATGTAGGGATGGCGTGAACGAGGGCATTGAATGGATGGTGAAGTGTGTGGTCAGAAACATCCACAGGCCGCCCAGACAGAAGGACATCACGTAAGACGTCATCAGCACTCTGGATACTTCTTCTGGACTGTGAGTTTCTCCTCGAGGACATTCCATGTAAACCCTGGAGCCGATCACTCTCCTCTCCTTGTGTTTGCTGTGACTTTGAACAGTATGAATTCAGACAGAGTGTGACAGTATTTTTATCACCAAGCATAACTTCAGATATGCTTTGAATGGACGTCTGTCTGTTTCACTCCTTCCAGTTTTTGAAGCGGTGTTTTGATTTCTTCTGCTTCGTGTTTAGGCAGAAGCTCCATGCAGTGAAGCTCCATGCAGTGAAGCTCCATGCACACACTGCTGCAGAAGCTCCAGCTTCTGCAGCTGTGTGTGCGTGGAGCTTCACTCCATGCCAGCCTGCACTGTGGTCACAACAGCACAGAAACATCACCTCGACACAGCAGTTCTCACATGAAGTATGCAAACCTGTCATACAGTGGTTCTCCGTTTGTTCACAGTATCAGATGAACTCTGCTTTAGCCCACATGTTTAAAAGTTGAATTAACATTTGGTTGTATTAACTAAACAGGTAACATGAACTCACAGTGACACTGCAGCTGCACATTTTTCAGAGGATAGAACCTGTTTGGATTTATTAGTGCAAACAGCATCTGTACCTCAGGGCTCTGGTTGGACAGTCATATTGGGTGTGTGCAACAACAGCAAACTGTGGAAGATCTATCAACAGAGCCCCATAAGGAAACGTCCTGTGTGGGGTGTGTAATGGTGAATTTCTGAATGGTGTGAGTGCTGGCCCTGTGACCTCATGACTGCGCAGCTGTGCATTACCTGTGCTCTGAATCACAAGATGTTGTAACCTAGGGAGTGCTGAATTCATAGTTAGTACTAAGCAAATGGAAACAGGGTGGACCCTCAAATGGATTGTGTCAACTGCTCAACAGTAGTCAACTATTGTGTGGCTTGATACCATATTTGGTGTTGGCCCACACAGATATTACACCAGTCAAATGACAGGACCAACATCCTGTCAAACATTCACCCCCCCCCCGGACAGTGCCGATGTTGGGGGAGCTGTATCTGCACAAAAGGAAATGACCCGTCATTAAAGACATATATTGATGTCTTTAAAAATGAAAAATGCAGAGAAGAATTTTAATTTCACTTGGACTTTGGTTTGAACTCTCCGATCTGTACAAGGCCTCCACAGAATGAAGCATTTTACTTGTAATATTCTTTATTCTTCATGTCTTTGACTTCACATAATTGATCAATGAGAACGGTTGATGACATTACTCTTTAATTCTGATACTGTGATCTTTTCATCTCAGAGGAGTAACTACTGTAGTACTCTGACAGGTTTGTGTACTTTGAGGTGGTTCTGGTGTATTTCTGTGCAGTATTTTGTTCATAGCAGAGGGCGAGTGAATGGGGCTTCTTTACCTGTATATCTTTTGACCTCTGTACAACAGTCACAGTTTGATCAGAACTAAACTATTTTTTTTTTTTATTGACTTTGGAAATGTTGATCATATCTGCGACACATTGAGACACTACAGCCTGCTGGGTAACTGGACAGTGAAAACTCAAAGCACAAATTGTGCTCAACACACTGATGAATCTAGCTAGCATCTGCTGAATCACTGTATACCAGCAGTTTGACTGGGAATGTTTGAAGTGTTTAAAAAAACTGAAGGTGACATCCTCTGTAAGTCACATATATGGTGATGATAATAAATGTATGATTTCAAAGCAAACATTGTCATGTTTCAATTTGACATACAAACATGGTTTGATATGTAAAGACATCCTGATATCAGTTCTCACATCGGCCCTCCAACTGACCCAGACACTGGTTTGATGCTTTAAAAGACAGTTCCTTCTTCAGCTATTGATGTGTTTTATTTTAATCCTTCAAACACTGACTGCAATTGTCTATACGTCTGTAGTTTATTAGCAACACAGCACTTAAATGGAGCTGCCATCTTTTGGAATTCAAACACTTTTAAGACCGTATTTTAGATGCGTTTCATATTTCTTCATCTGTCATATCTGAATCATGTCAGGACATGTATCACTGCTCTCCCACCACTGCTTCACACCCACCTCTAGCCTTGACAGTACATCCTCCTCCTGACCACACACACACACACACACACACACACACACACACACACACACACACACACACACACACCAAGTCCCACTGGCTGCTCATTGTTCACATAGGCTTGTGCATTGCACCAGTCAGGGCACGGACACATACCCAGCCCATTCTGTCTCTCTCTCCCTCTCTCTGTCTGTCTCTCTCTCTCCCTCTCTCTGTCTCTCCCTCTCTCTCTCTCTCTCTCTCTCTCTCTCTCTCTCTGTCCTCCTCCTCCTTCTTCATCCTCTCTCATCACCTCCCTCACATTCTCTCCTCTCCTCCATCCAGCAGCATCCTCTGGCTCTCTCCTGTTCATCCACTGCCAGCAACAATGACCAGCCTGGTATCAGGTAAGACAACGCATTCCGCACCAGCTTGTCTGTTAGTTAAAATGTTGTGTGTGTGTGTGTGGCAGTGAGAGGGCAGGGTCTGTATTGTTTCATGTCTACTTAATAATGCTGAAGGTGAAGAGGGTCTGTGTATCTACGTAATTGTCATGGCAACTGGGGTTTCTTCTCTCGTGCTCAGGCTCTGATGTCGACAAGAGAACATCCCATGGTGACATGTAAGCACAGTGAGGTTGATCCATGTCATGTGTAACCGCTCCTGGCTTCATGTCCACTCGTTGACGCAGATCTAAAATGCAAAAAAAAAAAGATTCACACTGAGACTGGTGATGTTGTCAACATCAGTCTTGTGACTTCATACGGCATGTGAGGGAGGACAAAACTAATACTTAGAGAGTTATCACAGCATCATCTCAGCATGGACACAGCTGTGATGTTCAGTACTCAAAGTCACATGGTAAAGAGTAAATCTTCTGGTTAAGTCATTGAGTCACATGTTTGGCTCACATTGTGTCAGTTTGTCCAACAGTGGAGATGCCCTTTTGTTCCCTCTGTACTCTAGTATTGCACACAAAATGTGTACACCACTAATGACCAAATATAACACATTTACATTTGAATACATGGTGGATTATAAACAGAATTTAGTACATTTTGTTTCCTATCTGAGACAATAACCTTTGACTACAAGGAAATGGGATCAGCCACTTCAGAGGCCGTTAACACAGTCTTTCATTCAATGATTTTTTCCTCCCTAAAAAAAATGTCAATACTCTCTGTTAGTTACTTTTCTTCTGATAGGTAATATCCTCCTAAAAGATGCTCAAATTAAATCAGTCTTATATAACATTATAAAGCGCAGTGCACCTTGTAGTAGGCAGGATATTGTAATGTAATGTGTAGCACATTTCATACCCAAAGATAATTCAGAGCTTTATATAATGCATTAAAAACAATCAAAGGAAAAGCAGCATAAAACATTAAGTGCACATTAAAAGAATATAAACATTTTTAAAGGACATTTAAACATTAAGACCTGAGACATGGATAGAGGACAGACATGCACTGTGGTGCACAGTCACAACATTCATGGCTCAGAAAGCATCAGGTCTCTATAAAGGAAAGTGAAAATGATTTTAAGAAGCACAACAGTTTTACATTTGTTGTTTGGTTGATTTAAATAGAAATGAATGCAGGAAATGGCATATTTATTTAACCTTATTACTTGTGCACACAGTTGTTTTGGACTTTGAGCTGTATTGAACTGGGGTTTATTGTCACAGGCCAGTTTCTCAGTGATCACTGTGCTGCACATGTCCAGCCAAAAGAACTCCTCTTCTTAACACCAGTCACAAAGATTGGTTTTCATTCTTTAACACACACAGTATTTAATTTCGGACACTGCCGATCTTTCAGCAAAACAATGAAAACAGAGGATCTAGTTTATTTACGGAGTTAAATGCATGGTATCATGGGAGTTGTCTTTGACCCATAATACTACTTGTGGTGCACATTCATTTCATTGTTTCTGGCAATTCTTATTAAGTCTTATTAACGTCTTTCTGAACACTATTCTCTGACCACCAGACTCCAAATGAGATCTAATCTGATAAAAATTGCACACTCATCTGACTTGTTGGAGTGTATGCAGCCTAAAATATACCTGCAGATACTTCATCTCTAGTTTATTTACAGTTAATGCTCTCTCCCAAAAACAGTCAGTGATTAGACAGTAGAACACAATACACTCTGTAGTAAGAATGGATCACGGGAGCCCCTCAGGGATGTGTGCTCAGCCCCCTGCTGCATGCTGCACATCCATGACTGCAACCTCCAACATGGAGAGAACTCTGTTGTGAAGTTTGTGCATGACGCTGCCATCATCATCATCAGACAGATCTTATCAGTATCTCATCCAAGGACACTTGGACACACAGACTGCAGGGGCCAGGGATGGAACCAGCCGTCTGATTGGCAGACAGTCGCTCTACCTCCTGAGCTACAGCTGCACAATATAAACATTGATCTTCAGTGTCGACATTTATTTCCTTTAGTGACTGACAGGACAATCTTCCTTCTGTTCTTCTCTCTTTCTGCTGCTGGAAATGGAAATGAACTGTTGTACAGTATGGACTCGTCTTATTCATACAAATCTCTTCCCTCCTCTGTTTGCTCATCTTCTTTAATTGGCAATGACAACTGAGAGCCTATTCAGTGTCTGTGTATGTCTTGTATACAATGATATATAAGAAGTATTTAGTTCTGTGCTGTGGCTGCTTCACTTGGACCCGCTGCACCAGTACCATGAGCAGGACTGAACAGGCTGCTGACTGCAGCAGAATGGCAGATTCCATTTGGAAGTTTCTCCATGAAGAAGCAAGTCTTCCTCTGTGTCATGGTGCTGTGTGGCTGGGACAGATTGCATAAGGAAGCACATGGTTGGGATGCTGAGTGGAACTAATGCATCCATCCTGATGAGCCTCTGAATAATGAATGACTTGGTGGTAAATGCACACATCCCACTCTTCCTGTCATGTCAGTAAAACCTGTGGCATCAAATGTCTTGTTTTTAGGAGGAAAGACCTTCACAGCAAAACATCATAGGAGGCTTTCTAAATTTGGCCTGCATCTGGAAACCCCAAGGTTCTCTCAACAAAAACATTGCTCAGTTGAAAATATTTGTCTTAGCAAATCAGTTCATGTCTTTCTCTGCCCTCAGGACTTGATTGTATAAATGAGGAAGACTCGCACTTTGAATCAAAGCAACCATGCTGTGGGTATTTCTGCTTCCATCACATGTGTTGTACAATAGACAGTAAGTAAATAAGTTAGCCTTTCTGAACAGCAGAGGGCGTGTTTCAACATCAATGCAAATAAACATAAAAGCAGTCTGATTCAACAGTCCTGCTGTAAATCCTCCTTCATGAAGGTTAACATGTTCAGTTTGTGTTGAAACTGTTTTAGATGTTGATTCAGCTGTTTGATCATAGCAGGTAGTGAACGGTCAGGCAAGTATTTTTCTGCTTTCAATCTGATTCTAAAATACTACTCTTCCCCAAAATGTGTGTGTGTATATATATATATATATATATATTCTAGACATTAAACATTATTTTGACACAGGTTAGATAAAATTTCTATTTTTGATGAATCAAATTACATCTGGAACCCTGATTTGTAATAAGTCTTTCTATAATGCAAAACTAAACGTAGTCAGAATGTAGATGAAACTTTTTTTAATCTTTCAAAACTACAGTATTGTAATAAATATGACTCAAGTTCATTCAGTGACATTACACAAACTGGTGCAATTATATCTTGACAAAGTCAACAGTTTGTTTCAACTGTTCATGCTCTTCATGTTTGTTGCTGGCAACACCTGAAGATAGATTTCTTTCTTCTCGTCTTTCTTTCAGTGTTTTATCCTGCTGTTGGAATGTGTGTTGCTGAGTTGGTCACACAGATATGTGTTTACGGCAGCAGACAGTTTACTATGGAGATAATACAGAGCAGCCGTGCCTTTGGAGTCAGGAACACTGCTGCAGTCTGAGCAGCAGGAGAACGGCCTCATGGTTGTTTTGGAGACTGCGTCTGCTTCCGTATCCACTGGGAGAAGTAATTACCACATGGAGCCAACTCACTCACTCAGGGAGCACAAATGCACATCCACCAGCAGCAGCAGCAGCAGCAGGCCCCGCACAAATATCCCAGGAAGTGATTTTGAAGTACATGTTAATAATTCAGAAACCTTCTAAAAATAACAGCTTTTCCTGAAACGCTCTGCAGTGGCCTGTCGTTTCAGTCACGCAACAAACGCTTCCACCAAAACTTATGGCTCTGCTGCTGTGTGCTTTGGTTCTGTTACTTTGCAGGTGGCCTCGAACGGCAGTGGAAACCAGCTGCTATAACTTCAACAATGTCAATACTCAGAAGTCATGTGTGATGATCAGACTGAGCTCCCAGTTTGAATAGATTGCTACTGTTCGTTAGTTAGTGGGTAGAGTTGTGGCCACCCAATCACTGGAGTCTGATGTTTTCTATTCTCTCCACCAACTGAAAGAGAGTGAGACTGAACCTAAATAGTAAAGTTGTGGGTTTTAAATCCAAAACAATGAGTTGAAATATGGAGCTGAGAGGAACTGAAGAGTTGGGTGATAACTTTCCTGCTTCCTGCCATATTACTTCCTGCTCACTTGACTGCATGTTGATATCACTGGATCACCACGCCGGCCTCTTCAGCCAACATGCTGTGTTACAAATAGTTTCCTGATACAGCCCCATGTTCATGGTTGTGTATTGGTTGGTGCAAGTAGTTTAGAAACATGCATCACTAAATCATGTTATGAACTAATTGATGATTCTGCCTTTAAAGTCATGATTGTTGCCTAATCTTAAAGCCCTGTCACAACATTTTAAAAGAAAATATATTCTCTTACATTTTCTGGCAGCTTTAGTGATCAGTTTCTTTATGAAATATGATTGTATAAATAAACTGAATACTAAAGTAAAACTCTTCATAAGATGCAGCTGGGTGTTATCTTCATGTAATGATTCAATACATTTACATTAGTGATGGATTCGAGGACACAGGTCATCTGTGTAGTGTAGAAGGAAGCTGACACAGTCTGGGGCAGCAACAGCAAGTGCACCATCTCCATGTGAACAAGACAAACCTGTCCCTCTGGTCCCACTCTAACTCCTGAGCTCATGCTGACACGTGAAGGCAGTCTCATCCAGTAAATATCTTGGCTGAAAGATTGCTGTGTAGAGGAGGAACCTCAAACAACCCCTGGCCTGTGTGAAAGCCCAACAACTTCAATATCAAACGGACGTTATTGAATAATCATTGGATGAAAAGTGTGAGCGTTCTTCCCTTTCACTCTGTGAACTCCAGTGCAGATCTAGACCTGAATTCAATGATTCAATCTGATGAATGTAATTTAGAGGATTGTGTGCCATTGTTAGACGGATGCTCTCTCTGACCACGTCCTACTCAGGTCCTACTTTGTTTCTGCATTCCCTTCCTGAAGCAGCACTGAGTGAATTGTGACATGCTGCCTTGTTCTCTGTTGGACGCTGTTGATGGTCTGAACGCTCACATTATGACAGCTACTCTTCTGCACCTCTGCAGCACTTCACACATTTTATGCTTTCTGTATCAGGCTTTTTATGGCGCTCGATTGTCAACAAAACAAGGTTGTTAACCTGTCGCGTTTGGAGATACAAACTGTTTGCACATGACAGTAATGGATGAGCAAAGTCAAAAAAAGTAAATGGAAGTTTGACCTGATAATACTTCAGCTCATCAGCCAATAACACCTGAACACACACGCAGCTGTCTGGAGCTTCAGGCCTGTTGTTCAGATGACTTCAAGGACACGTGGCCATGCAAAACATGGCTGATAAACAGGCTTTGTGCAGGAACCTGTGGGGAAGTCTGACATGACTCATACACTGGTTGAGGTTGCTGGTTCAACAGACAGAGTTTAGAAAATATTTGTTGATGCTGCACACTCACACAGGTGTTTTCAGATGAATCTGACTGATTAGACCACTGCTCAGATTGAACTGTGTTAACTCTCCTTTTCACTTTCAATTATTATAAAATAGAATTGCTTCAATTACAAAGAGTCTATTCATCAGAAACACTATATTAACAACCAAGCAAACTTTCATGTCTCTGTTTGAGGCTGGGTAGACACAATGAAGGGTTTAAATTAAAGACTACCTTGGAGGGAACAGCCCTACCAGCTCGTTACCTTGCTCAATATAGAGCTCTGATTAAGGGAGACACCAGGCAAGTGGACAGGCTGACTACTGTGGCGCAACGGGGCAGACAGAGGCTGAATCTCCTGAAGGATTAGATGATATTAGTGGTGATAAAGGCCTGAAGTTAAGTCATGATTGTTGCCTAATCTTATAGCCCTTCTACTTTTCAGAAGAAAATATTTAACATTTAATCATTTTAGTTTATTTTATAATTGTTTAAAATAAAACACTTGAGATACAGCAGAGCAAAACTTTACTTCTTCAGTATAAAGTGCTTTATTCTTCAGATTGAGGATTGTCCAATCCAGATGTTTAACACAAAGGGTCAGAATTCAGAATACCAAGAGTCACAGCCCCCTCCCAGTAGAGTGGCTGTTCTGGACTGGTGAATGATCAGACCTGGAGCTCCCTGGCTGCTGTGATTTAGAGACACCTGCCTGTCTGTACTTCTCCTCCATTGTGTAAGGCATAACACTGCTTTTTTTTTTTTTTTTTTTTTTTTTAATCTCTCTCTGTATCAGCCTACACAGCCAAGATCAAGGAGCTGTCCCTGGTGTCTCTGCTCTGCCCCTGCTTCTACACACAGCCACATCCCAGCAGCCTCTGTCAGTATGGAGGTCAGTGAGCTTCCTGTCAGCCCGCAGTGTGAGGCCTTACAGGGCTGACCTTCTCACCTCCACACACACAGGATGAAACACACTGGACATAAAACAGTATTTCTCTTTTTGTTAAAACATAATTACTGTAAAACATAAATACCGTCTATACTTGTGAAACAGTCTGATTCATTCATTTCCTGCTGTCTTGTTTTCTTAAGATTTGGTTTATGAGCTGTCATTTGTTATGAAATAGTGCAGTTTTATTGCTTCAGTTTCTTTAATTTGTCTTTTTTACTTGTCTTTTTACAATTGATCATAAAAAGTCAAAAGCCATTTTCAGGGCCTGAACAGGATCTAATGGCCCCCCCACCAGGGGCTACACTCAGACTAACTGCTGTTTTGTTGTTGGTGTGTGGACTGGACTGTGGCTGTGTCAGACCTGGAGGTGAAGGGCCTAAACAAGCGAGTGTCGGGCCAGTCGTTTGAGGTGATCCTGAAGAGTCCCGATCAGTCTGGGGACAAAAGCCAGCCTCAGCCACTGCCGTCCCCCCCGAGGAGGGAGGTGTCTCTACAGGAACTCCAGAAGAGGCTGGAGGCTGCTGAGGAGAGGAGGAAGGTAAGCATGTCATCAGAGACTGTCATCACAGCATGATATTTTGAAAGAGCACAACTAGTGGAATTTTTTAATTTACCTGACTTAAAGGCGACTTAAAAAGTTGAATAACAAGAAAGTTTGGATTAAAACATGTTTTTGTGTTTGTATTACATGTTTAATGATGGAGAAGTGGAAATAACAGTTTCAGCCTTAAGTGACTTCAGATATATTTTCTTTTGACATTTTCCCTGCCTTGTGAGAACAGTAGTGGGTTTAGGTACTTGGAACATGATCGAATGGCCTCTATACCTGCAGTGTATAAAACATACAGTTAACATGCAGCTGGTGAATTGTGTTCCTCAAAACATTATCAACAGTGTCACGCCCGTACTCATATTTTAAACTGACTGTGTTTTGTTTGTCATAGCCATCAGATCATATTGTGCAGTGGTGCAGCCTTGAAAATGTCTGTAACAACCCAAATATTTTCAGAACCAAAGCTTCACAACTTGTCCTCTGAGTGTTATTGTAATTCCTTTGGTTGTGGGTTGGGATGTGTAGCAGTTGCAAGGATACATACCCTTTGATATATTTTGACTGCACAATCAAATGTCAGAGAATAAAAACTGAGTCTTAAACCCAAGTTAAGAAATAACTTCAGTAATGAAATGTTTTGATCGATCTGGTTTAAACCAGCTATAAACTTGTAGTGCAGCTTGTTTGAACGCTTCAGTTCTGGCAGACAATGATGCTGAACAGGTTTTTCTGAACGCACAGCTGTTGGCGGGAACACGGTACGATTCCAGACACTGTGCCATCCAAGCTTCCGCCTCTTTGCCTCAAAGAGCTCATCTCATGAAATCACTTTAATCCTCTTCTGAAGGAGTTGAAGTTGGTGTGTTCATCCATCCAGCTCGTCATTCTCAGATCTGATGTCTTTTAGCTCCGAGCCCCCCCCCCACAGTTGCACTGTCCTGTACTTCTCAGCACCCACTACAAATAATATTTAAACATGATTCAGCCTGTAACACTGACAAGTGTCATGTTGAAATCCGCACAATGACAGGTATGCAACATAATAACAAAGTAAAAATAAATCTTAACGACACAGCATTCCTAATTATCATCAAGTGAGTTACAAATGACACCACATGTTTGTTTTTCTCCGATCCAGAGGTTGATGAGGTGACTCATTAGAACAGATCATAGCAGAGAGATTCTGTGAGGGAGTGTGTTGAACCTTCAGAGGGCGGCCAGGTTTTAGTCAAACATCATAAGCAATGAGTGACTGTTACTGAACATCTTACTGATTGCACCATTGGACCGAAACCTGAAAGTTGCATGCATCATTATGGTAACTCCACCCTCTGTCTGCCTGTCGCCTGCCCACCCGCCTGCAGTCCCAGGAGGCCCTGGTGCTGAAGCAGCTGGCTGAGAAGAGGGAGCGTGTGCAGGAGGTTCTCCACAAGGCGCGTGAAGAGAACAATATCTTTAGCAAGAAGACAGAAGAGAAGCTCATTCAAAAGATGGAGGTCAACAAGGAGAACCGAGAGGCCCACCTGAACGCTCTCAAACAGCGCCTGCACGACAAAGCAAGTCTTCCTGCTCTGCTATAATTCTATGCAGTCACACAACCTCATATCTGTCATGCTAAATATGGACCACCAGCACATAACCTTACAGAGCACCAACCTAACCTAGCTTAGCATAAAGACACAGTGCAAAGTTTCAATGTCAATCGTCAGTTTCAGTCTCAATAACCTCACCTGATACAAATACCAACTGCTATTGCTGAACAAATCCAAACCCAAATATTGGGTTTTATATACTTAAAGTGTTTAATATAACTTTAATGTATGAGTACATGTATGTATTTCTAACAGCATAACATCTCCTTAATACAATGAATATGACGTTCAATGGAAAATCTCATCTTTTTTGGGGAGCAATTGGGAAGTCCCAAAGGCACCTTTTGGTGATATTGACTCAGCTGCATAAGGCAGTGTCAGTTGAGGTTAGTATAGTTTTACTCAGCCTTAAATACACAAAACCATTTAAATAACCCTGCACACATGCACCTTTACTATGCGTCACAGTACTGAATGTCAACATGGAGCCATTTCCTCTTTCTCCATGTGTCTACTCTGTTGTAAGTTTCATTTTGATTCATCTAATAGTTTCTTAATTTAGTACTTTATTACTGATTCACAGGAAATCCATGCTGCTGAGGTGCGCAGGAACAAAGACCGTCAGACTGACCTCTCTGGATGAAGACGTTTTTCTACACTTTCTCAGTGGATGCTACCTTCAAAATCTTATGTTTGTTAAAGCTTTCCTCCTATTCAACATTCAACCAAAATCATCATACAGTGCACCTTTCAGGACTCAAACTAGTGGTTCATCAGCACCAAAATATGTCACTCATCTGTTTCATTTTTGATAAACCACCACAGTTGGAAGTGCAGAAACATGTTCTCATAGCAGAGTCATGTCCAGCTGAAATAAAGTCCGATCCTGAGCCAAACAAGGTCTGTGTGGTATCTTGAGAGTGAATATAAAACAACTGGTTTAGGAAGAGTTAGACCTGGAGAGATATAGCGAACTAGAGGTGAATAGTTTGAGGATTCCCCTCCACATCTGTGTGTGTGCCCTGAAGAATTCCGTCAGCCCAAAGACTTGAAGCCATGGAGCAACATCAAGCTCTTAAACTAAAACACTTTAAGCTGTCATGGTAAGTAAAAACTGTGAAGATATGACCCATGGGTTAAAATAGACTGAATTGTTTAAAAAGTTCATAAGACTCACAGAGCAGGAAAAGTACAATTTGGACAGTGGATGGGGCCAAAGGAAAGTCCACATATTTTAGGGTGACCACATATTCAAACCCTCAAACTGGGATCATTAAGTGTACTGCATGTTCATGCATGTGTGTGCATGCACAATATGTGTTTTCATCAGGCAAGCTCACATTCTTTTGTCATTCTTTTTTTCTGTTTGATGAACTTCTGTTGACTCCATCGACCCCAACTGCCACTCTGACCCTGATTCTGTTTCACTTCTCATAAAATGCATCATAATTTAGATATTGCACTCTGATCAGAGTATTTCAGGAAGTCAGGAAATGCAAATATTGCCCTCCCCCTTGTGGTAGGTGAACAATACAGCCAAGTTTGTAAGTTTCATATTCCACAGAAACCCCACCTTCTTTGATTCTGATAGTGCTTAAGTTTCATTTTGATCCGTGTGTATCTACCAGTTTCTTACTTCAACCGTTATCATCATAGAGTGCAACCTTCAGGACTTCAACCAGTAGATCATCAGAACCAAATAGTTCGATAATAGGCCTACTTAGATAATAATGAGCGGGACATAACCTAATTAACATCTATGTAAGCGCTGAAGTAGGTAAGTACAATATTATTATTGTTATTTTAATTGTAATGAAATTAGTAACAGGCTAATGTTACTGTGCTAACATCATATTCATCAGTTAGCATGTTATCATATTAGCATGTTTTCAGTCAGATTGTTGTGATATATATATCATGTTATAATATAACATGGTATTATGTGTAATGTTTCACATGCGACCATGAAAACGTGCTAACATTTAGCATTTAATTATCATTAATAATGATTCATTATCTGGGGACCATAATGTCAATTTAGACCAAATTTTGCTTTCAAACTTTCTTTCAAAATACTTTCTTTCACAGACGTGATTGTTATCATAGATGACCAGTGTCCTCGGTAACAACACCAAACAGAGACACACAAACCAGGGACCTAAAAATGCTGTCAGATGACAACAAACAGAATATTGTCAGGTGTTTCTTTCCCATAAAATTTACATGTGCAAAATACCGACAGAATTTACTGAGACAAGGATAAAATATTGAATTTAACCTTCACCAATTTTACTCGGGATTATCAAGGCTGACAAACTCTGGTCGCCTCAGCTGGAGTTCATCGGTTACTACGACGGTGATTAAGATGGTTTGTTGAGTCTGTGTTACCTTAATCTGAGTCTGTGTGTGCTCATGTAAAAGGGGCGTGTTCAGCAGCGCAGACACAGGTTCTGTGTGATGATTCGTGCTCCGTGATTTTCACCGGAAGAAAGCACTTTGATCATGTCAGGATGTGAAGAGTTTAAAGGTAAAGAAACAGAGAGAGGGAGGCTTGTTGACTGCAGACACAGTTAATTCATTAGGCCAGTGTTCGTGTGTCTTTTTGTCTAACGGACTCGTAAAATAATCTAAATCTAAATACTGTGAATATGTGTAACCAGTGAGGATCATTCAGTTCTAGCCTCCACATGGCTCGGTCTCTAAACACCGTGGCCCTGCGGACTGAGACGCTCATAATCCAATATCGACTGGTTCTTCCAAACGTCAAATCATTTTTCTCGACCAATTGTAGCGAAGGGGCGGGGCTTACACAGATTCACCTCCAGTTAACCAATGAGAAACTGCTCCGAGCAGTTTCGACATGCATCGTAGATTGCCATGCCAACACACCTCGAGTCAAACCACCATCACCTGTCGTAGTACGGATTAATCAGGAAGTGAGTCCTGAATTTTCCCGGTAAACCAGTTACAGCCAACCTCTTGAGTCCTGATGTTCCTCTAAAATCCCCCAGTCCATTAAAAGAAGAAATAGCGTTTCTCACAATATGCGGTGGATCTGGATCTGTTGTGGCTATACTATAACTTTACGGAAGTTGCTTGCATATGTAACATAGTTAAAATGATAAAGTAATTTAAATCTTTAATTTAAATGGAAAAATTCAGAGAAATGAATGAACTCCGCAGAGGTAACGTACTTGTGAATGTGTGTGGACAAAATAATATGAACCAACCTTTAGGAAGCATTGAAAACCTGAACTGTGTTTGTTATTAGTTGTTTAAAGGTAATTTCGCTGTGTTTTTATTGATTGTTCCTGCGCATCGCTAGCTAAGACAGTACGTATGCTATGTTTCCAGAGAGCACGAGCAGTGTCCAAGTTAATGGTGTTTTTGCCCATTATGCCCATGTTTTGACTGCAGGTACGTGTGTCCCAAAATGCTTTATGTTGTTGTTGTTGTTGTTGTTGTTATCTAATAGTTATGAAATGTAAAGAGAAAAAGGCTAGTCCAGTTTATGAAATCTTTAATATTTTTGTATTAATAGATAATGGATGAATGAATTAGATATATATTGTTTATTGTATCTAAATATTTTTAGAAAAAAAAAATTAAATTCCAATGTCCTGAATGAGCAGAAAGAGAGAGCACGAGCAGTGTCCAAGTTAACGGTGTTTCTGCCCATTATGCCCATGTTTTGACTTCAGAAAGAAAATAAACCTGAACTGTGACAACCCAGACCAGGTCCAAGACACGTATTCAAAGAGGATACACAACGCAGAGGTCACACTTGCATTAGTAAAAAGCAGTCATTCCACACTGCATTCACCTGACATGTTTTCAATAGCAATGAACCTGCATTTAAAATCAATATGACAGTGTCTCAAAATATGCCAGGCTCATGTGAAGAAAATGAAACAAGTTGAAACAGGTGGATTTGTGTGTAGAGCTGGTGCAATCTTGACCAAGATGTTGCAAATTGTTTTTTATCCTTTTAGAAATACCACAAAAATCCACAAAAGGAGTCTGAAACAGATGACTCATGACTGTGCAGGAAGCTTACTAGGAAGCTATAGATGTCAAATGAGGAAGCTCGAGACGGGTGTGGCCCGTGTGTGTGTGTGTGTGCGTGCACGTGTCGGTTTAGTGAGGGATAGCCTTCAGCTTTATTTCCCAGGGCACACGATACTGCATGTTCACACCTGACTGTGGATCGACCTCAAGTCTCTTGATGGTAATTACTATGATTATTGTTGTTGGTGTTGTTGTTGTTGTTATTAGCACAGTTACTATTATCATTAGTAGTAGTAGGAGTAGGTCAGCATTTCTAGTACTAACACTAGTTGTAGCAATATTGTTGAAATAGAAGATGTTATTAGTTATTAATGTTATTAGTTTTAATATTTTTTCCTGCTAACTGGAGAATACTGACTTCATTTTGGGAGTCTGTGTTGCTGCCTATGGTTGTTCCTTCCATCTAATGGAATTGTTTGTTAGAGTGGTGCTTTTTCTCAGTGGGTACTAAAAAATGTAAATCTAATGGCTTTAACATGTAATTTGTACCTAGATGTCTTGGAGAAGGAAAAGGCATGTAAATGCAAGGTGCACATGCATGCATTGTGAGCAGAATTTCATTAGCTCGTACAGACCACACCTGGAGGTGGAGGTTGTCAAATCTCAGATCACACTGTTAAGAAAGAATCTGCATAGCAAGTTGACAGGTCACCTCACTTCAGCCTGGCCCAATGAGTTCAAGCAAGCACAGCAAAAGATACAAAGTAGTAGCAGTAGTTAGCAAATCTTCCTTTACGAACAGGAATTCAAAGGTAAAATATGCAACATTTCCACATTAAATGATCTAAAAACTACTGGGAAGATGCCATATAACAAGTTGACTTTATTATTATATGTTCAACCCCAGAAATAGGTACATTTATTCAGGGTAATTGTGCATTTAGTTGCCTCTCAGATATGTCAGAGAGCAAATAAAGAGGTCAGCAAACTGGATAAATGTAACGTGAATTTTAGGCGTTTAATAGATTACGTTATCTGTGAACATGTCTGCCTGAGTCACGTCATATAGATTTTCATTGGCAGTGGTGGTTGTTTAACAATGAAGACAACAACTCCCATGATCCCATTGCACTTCATGACATCATTAAACCGTGTCTTTTGTTTTCCTAGTTTGATTGACATACTCCTAGAGGCAAAAATTACATACTGTGCATTTGAAAATGAATAATGCCCACCCATAGAAATTCACCCAAAAATTCACCTCCTTAAGAGAGTGCCTAAGCAATTTTGAAACTGACATCCCATCACATTTGAGATAACATGAATGCTTATTTTTACCAGCTTTAATGTATCAAGGTACAGATCATATGTTAATACCAAGTGCTAATAAGGTCATGTTGTCTTAAGTTTAACAGGCGATTATAGCAATAAGCACACTCCTTCCTAGTAGTCTGGACCTGGAATATTAATTCCATACTCATCAGGCTATTCTGCAGATAAACAAAAAGTGGTGTAAAAATGTTTGGCAGGATTAATAATGGCTTTCTGAATTTAATATATTGAGCACACTTCTAATCATGCTGTCTTTCTTCTTTTCTTTTTCAGGCACATTCAAGCAAAGTTGGACATTTCCAGACCTTCAGCTTGCCATAGATCATGACACGTTATCTAGGATTCTTTAGTTAGTGTCTTAGTCGCTCAAACTTGTAACTAAATCTGGGTCTGCTGTGATTGACTGCAACCCGAAAATGTAACTGCAAACATATTTCACTGCTTTTCAGGTGAACTGCTCGAGCTTGGAGCACATTCCTACAATGTGTAGGGCCATTACGCATTTTCCTACATCCAGTTGCTGACTTCAGCATTATAAGTGTATCACAATGCCAGCCAGTGTGTCCAAACTGGCTCCTCTTTTATCAACACATGATCTCAAACTTGTATGCACTCAATGCTCTTTCAAGGAGAAAGAAATTACATATAGGTTAAAACCAGTCCACCACCAATGTGCATGCGATCTCCTGCTCTGCAAAGCTAAAGGTAGCAGCAAGTGGAGGCCTGTTTCTAGCCGTCCCACATTTCCAAACCCCCGTCAGTATGAGGTGTGTTGGTTCTTTGTGGAGGGCTCTGGTTGCACACGCCACAAGAATCGCTGCACCTTTTCCAGAAGCAGTGAGGAAGCTGCCGTGTGGACATTTGAAAAGCATCACGGATTACTCCGTGCAGGTCTCTGTGGTCTTCTACAGCAGTCTGTGAGAGGATCAGACCAGCCTGATGACTCTGAACCTCAGGGTGACATCTTGGCAACGCTTGATTTGAAGGCGGTCTGTGATATCTGTTCTGTTAAAGAAAAGGAAATAACATACACAGTTCAGTCGGTTGCTCATTTGTGCAGTAGAAATCTGCTTTTAGCCAAAGACAAGGGTTCTATCCAATGGAGACCCATCTCTGAGCGGCCTGCATGCAGACGGTTTGGTCCAAATGTTCTTTACCAAAAGTGCAACTACTTTGTTGAAGGCTCTGGATGTACACAACACGGACAGGAATGCACCTATGCTAGAAGCGAGGAAGAGGCCACTGTCTGGAACTATGTTAGAGACAAAAAAATGGATAAAGAAGATTTAATCAGACTTGTAATTGCGTCTCAGCCAATTTCAATAACAGCAGAGAGCGCAGCAGAAAGCATACTCCAGCAGTTTTCAGGTGAATTCGTTGAGTTCTGTAAAGACTGCCTTCATGATCGTCCACAAAAACTGACAGCCAAAAGGTGGAATGCTACTTGCTCAGCAGATGCAGTGCACACTTGGGATCCAGTGTTATTTCATCACCTGTCAGAGAACAGTAAAAAGCACATCTACAGCCAGGTGCGCCCTCTTCCCCAAAACTGTCAGTTTAAGTACTGCAGTCATATCAGGCAAGGCAAGCCCTGCTGGCATGAAGCGGGCCACTGCCAGTCTGCCCAGAGCGAAGTGGAGATGGCCGCGTGGAAAGCGGAGCACAGTGGGCTCTCCGTGAGGCCTCACCTCCTTCAGCTGAGCCGGCCGGAGCAGACGGACACCAGGCGGGTCACCATGTACTGTAAAGTTTGCCTCCTGACTCTGTCCTCCCCAGAGAGCTTCTACGATCACTGCTCCTCTTTGGAGCATGCCCAGTTACTCTCTGAAGACACCACCACCAAGTGGAGAGGACGACAGCCTCCACACAACCTGCGAGCTGAGTTTTGGCTGTGCGAGAGGTAAACAACACGAATACCCTTTATGTGTTTTACAACTGAACTGTGGATTCATGCAGGTTCCTTATGATGGCTTTGCCCTGGGTTTTTGCAATTCTTCTTCTTGTTTAGATTTATCCTTGGGAGAAGAACATGGCGCCACTGCCCCCTAGCGACTGGGCTAATTATAACAGACAACTAACGTTGTTTTTATATCGTCTGGGTGCACACCAGGGTATTAACTGGCTATCATTGTCCATTTACAATATTTCTATTTAAGAAACAACATTGCAAAAATTAAAATAAAAACATAAATGTGACCATACATGTGTGTGCATCACAAATGTCATGACTATAATAGCAGCATAAAGAATTTCTCCAATATTTTTTTAGATTAGATTTTTTAATGGATTCTATGGTGAACAGTAGTATTATTAGTACAAAGCAAAAGTATTTACAAAACAACACCAGGAAAAAGTGTGCAGGGGTGGGCGTACCAGTAATCATGGGCACTAAGTATATTCTGGGTATTTTTGTTGTTTTTGGGATCTCATAATGCGGTTGGGAAAATCTGAGTGAGTGAGATGGTGCAGAGTCATCTCAGCTCTTGATGAACTGCTGGAAAGGAGACCAGGTGCTATGGAATGGGATCAGATTGTTTAGGGTTGATGTGAGCTGGGTGCCTGATGTGAGTATGGAGGGCAATCCCAAAACACCCAGAGTTTAACCCATTTTACTTGCATTGCATTTCCAGAATTGCATATAGTGTGGGACTCTCTGATGTGTTCAGTTTTTGTCCTGTTTAAAGATTATTGATATTCTATAGTTGTTATTGTCAAGAAATCCCATTCCTGACTTGCCCAATTAGTCTGTGCTCTGAGACCATTCCCACCAAAGACATAAGGCTATGTATAAATGTGTGTGTGTGTGTGTGTGTGTGTGTGTGTCCACAATATATTTTTTAATCTTTTTGTGGGATTTATTGACAATAGGTTCACTTATAGAACATTGCCAGAATTCTTGATCTAGTTGTCTCCTAATTCTATTACTAGACTATAATCTTAAACAGGTTTTGAATATTTAGTGTGTTCATTCAAAGATGCCAGCATGCATACTAACGCAGTATGGTGTTGATCGACATTATTGTCCAGCAATCCAGCGATATACAGTGGAAATGGAAAAGCTATGTCATTTGAAATCAATTTTAACTAATAGTGTATGGTGGTGAGATATAGAAGATTTAAAATATCTTATTTAAAACAAATCAAACACGAAACGAAGTGAAATACAAATTAATTTGTATACAGTAACATCTATTTGCTTTTAATGTATACATTTATTGTGTCACAACTAAACAAAAACACCTTTTCAGAGGACAATTATTCAGCTTTTTGTCTAAAATAACTGATTGAATTGTTTCTCAAATTCACATCACAAGACAGAAAACAAAGTGAAGAGGTGTATTATATTTGTGTCCAACAGAGAGCAGCATATTTCATTTAGGGCTATCTGCAGTTTATATATAACTGTAGTATGTATATAAAGCAAACAGTCCATCCATACCCACCCTCCCTTTTTGTATTGTGTTGTATTGTATTGTACATTAAAATGAAATTTTATTTTAAAATTGAATTTGCCATTTCATCCTAGACCACAAACGTGCGAATATGGTGACAAGTGCCCAAAAGCTCATTCTGTGGAAGAACTGAAGGAGTGGATGATGCGTGTTGCAGAAGAGAAGGAGATCAGACAGAGCATTGAAGCCCAGGGTCTCATGTGCTACAATGAAAGGCTCTTGGAGGAATACAAAAACAGTAGTAATGAAGTGCATATTGTGAGTACAGTCTTTTGTGTCTTTTTTTTTTTTTTTTAATTCTGTTGATGGTTGTTTATTTGTCAGGATACTCCAGTGTTCAGTCAACTGAGAGCCACACCATCTCCTCACAGGATCTTTGAATCGAGCTTTGATCACACTCACACCCTCCCAGTCTGCCTCAAGCTCATAGTAAACTTTATTACTCTCCTACAGAATAACTGTACAAAACAAAGAAAACTGTACATCCATATAGTTCATTTGCACATCAGATACAAATGAAACTGAAAAATAACAAGAACAGATGTTTAAATCAAGTTCTAAAGTGAACAGTTACACATGTCTAAAGCCGGCTGTCGCTGGTATTTTTGATGGGCTTTTGCTTCATTTGGTGAACTACATTTGAAAAAGGGATATCTGGCTGGATTTGGACCAAATGCATTGTGGGTAGATAGTAGCCTGCCAGAGACACTGATCACTGGATATTATTTAAGTATAGCAGCCCTGTAGAATAGTCTCCTTTTTTGGATTGGTTCTTTTTTTCTTTTTCTTTTTTTTTTTTGCTTTATTACGTTTAGGAAAAATTGCAAAAGTATCAAAAACTAGATTTTATTTTGGTATAATAAACAATTATACTAGTTTGAAACTTCTAACAAAGGAAGTTGAACAGTTGTCTGAACACAAAATGTTTTTCATGTTACTGAATCAATTCATTCTTTATTTCTCCTAAAACACATTATTTTGACTCACTGTTTTAAATGTTGAACAGATATCAGAACAAGTTGATGATGTCAGCATCTCCTGTGAGGAAGATTTAACTACGGTGTGTGAACACATTAATGCAACACTGCAGTGGAACTTCCAAGTTGAAACTGAGGTAAGATTTTTACACTAAGACATGACAGTTATTATATTTTGGTATATTTGCAGTCTTTCCTTCTTTGAACTACAATTGTCAGGATCCCTCAGGATAAAGATTATCTTATAATATACACTATGTTCACAGAGTCTTCTCTAAATTGTCATTTGCTTTCGTAGTATGCTCAACTGCCACTTTCCTTATATACAGAGACAGCTGGTGCATGTGGCCCTGCTGAAGCAAGAACCAGGAGCCTCATTCAGCCTTGGTGACATCAGTTCTGAGCCCTGTATCTACTCCTCAGGTGAACACTTTCTCAGTGAAGACATGACCTATGACATCACCGTGTCTTTCATGTCCACCAACCCAGGCCTGTATGAACAATGGTTAGTGCTTGATTTTGATATGAGACCGGTGCTCTTGAGGAAACTGAGAGTAAGAGTAGGTCAGCTGTCACTGGATGACACTGAAGAAACAACTGCGAACCATGGAGCTGTCTTTCAAAGTGTTGAGCGCTGGCATCGAGGGAACAGAGTTATCATCCCATGTTTGTCTAAGACACAACAACAGGAGGAGTTGTTAAAGGAGTACAAGCCTCCTCAGATAAACCTTCGGTATAAATTCTCGTACAATAGCCAAACTCCTCTGACTAATGAGAACTACAGAGAGAGGATGCACCACTTTCTGTACAATGAGGAACGCGCAGAGGACCAGGTTGTTGCAAGGTAATATGCTCATCTCAGTTCTTTTCCTTTTAGTTTGCTTGGAATATGCACATATTTGCAAAACAACACCTATGTTTTTTTTTCTTTTTCTCTTTAGACTACATGTTTGCGGAGAAATTACAACAGTGGATAACCTGAGCAGTCTGCTGTCTGGCTTGATGATGGCTCCTCAGGGACAAATGTTCTGTGCTGTCTCAGTTCCTTGCAATCTCACACCAGACACCCCTGAGGGACAGGTACTTAAACGGAGCATCCATTCTGGCCTGATAGCCCCTTTTCCCTCAAGTGGTCAGAACTCCAAGGTCTATGAAGCCATCATTATGCAAGACAAAACAAGTGAGAGCAAAATGTATCTGCAACTGTCCAAACAATGTTGCTCAGATCTTACACTCAAAAGCAATGAATCGTATCAAATGGAGGTGCAGTTTCAGCTAAGCTGCCACAGTTTCTGCGCCATGCACAAGGCTGTAGACCTCCTTCCTGATACAAAGAGAGTGCTACCAGACCTTCAAAACTGTGGAGTTCCTGTGAATAACATCCACCACGAGCAACTGAATACAAAACAGCAGTCAGCAATTGACTTTATCACAGGAAATCCCAATGTCCAGAAATTTGTGGCACCACTTCTCATTTATGGACCATTTGGAACTGGGAAAACATTCACTCTTGCTACAGCAGCCAGAGAGCTTTGTAAGCAGTCTGACAACAAAGTGCTAATTTGCACCCACACCAACAGGTAATACATTCTATTGAAAGTGTATTTAATGAAATATTGTCAGTTTTCAAATCTTGTATTACTTTCAAAATGTTAGTCTAAGCTAAGCTCTTTGCTCTGAGCTGTACTGTTGTAAAGACGTTTTAATATAACAACAACAACAACACTTATTTTTTCCTTGACATTTGTGCTTCTATTCAGTTCTGCAGACCTGTATGTCAGAGATCACTTCCATCCATTCATCAACAAGAACAACGATGGAATGAGGCCAATTCGAATAAAAGCAAACAAACCGAGTGCTTTGTCTGCTACAGATGAGATTACTTTGAAATACTGTTTTCTTTCAGAAGATGGACAGTATTTTCTACCACCTACAAAAGCTGCCCTAGATGGCCACAAAGTAGTCATAACCACCACAACAATGGCAAAACATTTTCATGACTTAAAGCTCCCAGAGAGATACTTCACCCACATTCTAATTGATGAAGCATCTCAAATGCTGGAATGTGAAGCCTTGATGGCCCTTGGTCTTGCTGGGCCGAACACCAGAGTTGTTTTGGCTGGAGATCACATGCAAATGGGACCCAAGCTTTTCTCAGTTGATGATCATCACCGTTCAAATCACACACTCCTTAATCGCTTGTTCCACTACTATCAAGGCCAAAAGTGTGAGGCTGCCCAGAAGAGTAGAATCATATTCAGTGAAAACTATCGCTCAACCAAAGAAATTGTGGAGTTTGTGTCCACCCATTTCTACGTTAGTAAGAATGATATTATCAAAGCTACTGGAGACATTCCAGCTCCCGCAAATGGCCATGCCCTAAAGTTTCACCATGTTAGGGGAGAGTGTCTTTTGGACACAGTGTCCATGACTTGGTATAACAAAGAAGAGGTTGCCAAAGTGGTTGAAGAAGTGAAAGAGATTCTTAGACACTGGCCATTGACCTGGGGGACCAAGGACCAAAGCTTAATCTGCGTTCTATCAGAGGGATTTCAGGTAAGTAAGAATTTGCACAATTTCAGTGACAAGACTGAAGCAAAAATATTACCCGATCATTTTTATACGGTTAGAGTTGTAATTACCTCACACGTGTCTTATGGTTTCTAGGTTCGGTGCATTCGGACAGCACTTTCGAAAAAAGGTCTTGCTGAAGTCCATGTTGAGAATCTTGCAAATGTGCAAGGTAATTTTAATGTAGCTCTAAGAACTCAAGGACGATATTCCCATTGTGTCAGACATTGAGGATAGTTAAACTCAAACTGCACAGCTGTCTGACTATCCACTACATGTGGATTATGTTTCATAGTCTGTATATTATTTTCATTTTAAATAATAATGGTATTCTCATGTGTTAACAGGCAAACAGTTCCGGGCAGTCATAATGACAGCTGTGCAAACACGTGACAGCCTAAAAACATCTCACCTGCCTGGTCTGGAGCTGTTCAGTGATGTCCATGTGTTAAACACTGCCATGACTAGGGCTCAGTCCCACGTGGTTGTGATTGGAGATGCTGCTGCCCTCTGTTGCTTTGGGAAATGCTCAGGAGTCTGGAAGAGCTACACAGACCATTGCATCAGCAACAACAGTGTTGCACCGCAGCATTTCACCAAAGATTTCTTTGAAAGAGATGTTATGGAAACTGCAAGGTTTCAAAAGTCAGAACATGTGGATGAAAGCAACACTCTCAGTGATGCAATTCTTCAAGAGTTGAAAGATGAATATGATCAGCTGAAAACAGAAGACAGTTCAGATGATAACAATTTGGAATTTGAAGACTTTGAGCATCACAGGTCAAGATCATCATACAAAATCAATAATGTTGACAAAGACCTTTTGGAGTCATGTGAAAAACAACCAGAGACATACCAGCAAGGAAAGTTGGTCAGGGAGACACATAACAGAGGTTATGTCATACCATTTCAAAACCCCACCAGACGTATAAACATTAAGGGACAGGCAAGCTTGCGTATGGGCTTTACTGGAGACGAAGTGGTCGTACAAAGAGGAAGCGTGGTCAGCATCACCAAGGAAGCAGAATCAGCCCGTGTGCTTGTGTGCCTACTCGAGGATGAGGATCACAGCAAACCAAGACCGAATTTTGAAGACAATTTTGTCAGAAGGATGATGATACCCATTACAAAATCTGCACCCAAAGTACGCATACTGATCAGCAAGAAGAAACGTAACTGCATTCCAATATGGGAGCAAAGTCATGGACAGTGGACGATTGTAGCATATGAACGTCTTGATGAAAAGCTCAAACAGAACAATGTATTTGTGGTGCAAGTGATGGGCTGGAAAGAACATTACTCTTTTCCATTGGGGAGAGTCATAGATATTCTTCCAGTCGGAAAATCTTTGGACGAGGGACTAAGGATTCTGGATGAAGAATTTAAAGTTGCACCCAGCACATGTACGTCAGACGATGGTTTTTCCCGGGCAGATGAAGACAGCTCACACAGACAGGACATACGTGAAGTAATCACTTTCACTGTTGATCCAGAAGGGGCCAAAGACTTGGATGACGCCATCAGTGTCCAGGAAATTGGAGACCAATATGAGTTGGGGGTCCATATTGCAGATGTGGCAAGCTTTGTGAGGCCAGGCAGTAAATTAGATGAGGACGTAAAAAAACGTGGCACGACATATTACTGTGGTCGGAAAGAACCCACTCATATGTTTCCCAAGGACTTGAGCACTGGACAATTTAGTCTTCGGTCTGGTCAGGAGCGCAGGGTGGTTTCATTGATGTTCAAAGTAAACAAGCAAACAAATGAGATCATTGGAAAGCCTACATTCCAACTGTCACTGATCAAGTCTAACAGGCAGTTGTCTTATGAAGAGGCAGAGGACATCATCTCCGAAAGATATGGAAACAGGCCTGGATTTCACACCATAGAAGACTGTGTCACAGTGGCTTATTGTTTTGCAAAAGCTCAAAGGAAGATTCGACTTGTGGATTGGGTTTATTCTCAACCTGATGATCAGAGATTGCCTGGAAAGCGCAAAGCCAATCTCATGATTGAAGAGCTGAGTGTGTTATTCAATACGCTTGCATCTGAGAATTTGATTGGTTCTGAAGAAACCAAGTATTACACCCCCCTTCGCTGCCAGGCAAAACCAGATGCTGAAAAGATAGAAGAATTAAAAGAGAAGAAATGTGCAGAATTAATACCACTGTCTTTTCATGTGCGTAACATAATTGACCATGACACACAAACCCCAAACTTTGAAAATTTCCTTGTGCTTTCAAAAGTGTGGGAAGAGATCCAGTTAGCTGCTAGAACTGGCGATATAGACAAAATGGTGGACCTGATTGCTGCAGATGACATCCACCCTCTGCTCCAGCCAGTCATCGAGCAGTTCAGAAAGTGCCAAAGTAAAGCCTATATCATCCGCTCCAACTCCTCTCCCAAAGCACAGGTTGGGCATTTTTCTCTGAAAGTGAGATTTTACACACATGCATCCTCTCCGATACGCCGGTACATGGACATCATCTTGCAGAGACTTTTGCACTCCATCATATGTAACAAGGCTATCCAATACAATCAAATAGAGATTTCGACTTTGTGCAGTCAATTTGAGGACAACATCAAGAAGGCCAAGGAGTATGAGCAAAAGTCTGAGCAGATCTCCTATGCAGTGAGCACAAAAACTCAAAGTGCTTCAAAACTGGCCTTTGTTGTGAGTGCAGAGCCCAACAAAGATAGTTTTGCGGTGTCATTTCCTTTCAACAAAAACATATTTACAGAGAGCTTGTCAGTTATGTACAAAGATTTACAATTATGGGACCAACCACTGTATGATGAAGCAAATCACTGCATTACTCTTACATGGAAGAGGCGGATCTACGCAGCTGACACCATGCAAATCTACCAAGAGTTGAAAATGACAGGCTGTGATCCCTGTGTTGAGATTCCACTGCCAGTGTGGAAAGCTGCTGTTGAAGCAATTCATGAAGAAAACTGGGATCATGCAAAGTCTCTCATAATGGATGGTAATAGGAAACAGCTACAATCATTTGAGATGCCTCATACCAAGACTGATACGTGTACCTCTGAAGAGCAAGAGGTACCAAAGGTACAAAAGGGACATGAGGTTGACATGGACCTCCGGCTGGAACCAGGCAACACCCTTCATGTCCAACTGACTTCAGAGATTGGAAGAGGTTATCAGATACCTGCTGTTCAGTTGGTGCACATTAATCCAAAGTTTGAGATTTGTGTAAACCATGTCCACAGCCCTATCACTTGCTTCTCCAGGTCTGTCGATGATCCGATAAGGATTCAATATCGTAACACAGAGGACTATGTACGGATCTGGAAACCGTTATGTGAGATTGAATCTGCTACCACTGCAGTGGCTGAAAGTGACAGCATAGTGATTGAAAACCTGGTGGTAAACTTTAAACAAGAGCAGTTGGGCACACTAACAGGAAGCTTCTTCTTACCTTTGGCATGGATCAATGAATGGGCCATTGACTGTAACATTTCAAAGTGTTTACTGTGCATACGGAAAAGAGGTTTGAAGTTGACTTCAACACTGGAACATTCTGCACTGGTGGACCCAAGAGAGTTCACATGGGTGGCCCATGGTGTCACAAGAAGAGAAAACAAGAAAAAGCCTCCCAATGAAGGAAGTGAAGTGGAATTCTATGTCAATCACCTGCCAATGGAGACAATTCCTGATTGTGTCTTTCAGGAAAACACTTCTTTCACAGTTGAAATAATTCCACTGTCCCAACCCGACATGTGAGTTCAAATGTAGTTCACTTTGACCAACCAATGTTACTTTGCTATAGCTTACTTTTTATTATTTTTTTCATTTTAATATATTTATTTATTTGTCTATTCATTTATTGTAGCCGGAAACAAAATGCTGTTGTTAACGTTACAACTGCATGCAATCTCGTCAAGTCTGTAGCACTGGGACAGCGCATTCCAAAAGAGGGTATGTGTCCATTACTCAGAACTTAAAAGCTGAATACATTTTAACTATTTGTATTTGAGCCACACACAAAAAAAACCCTGAAAACACAGAATACACATTGTGCATTCCTATAGTGTCTTTTAAATATGATTCAATTGTTTTTTTTGCTTTTGCTTGCAAAAACAATTTATTTAATTTTTCCAGTGCAAACAATGTGGCACGCCACGAAGAAGGAGCTTCGAAATGGGCTGCCGAAGCTTAACGACAGTCAGTACGATGCTGTAAATAAAGCTCTCAATAGTACTTTCACGCTTATACAGGGACCACCTGGTAAGAGCTGGAACTTTCACCTTTGTGCTTCATATTTTCTTATATTTGCTATGGCTCAAACATTTTTTTCATATTTGTGTCTCAGGAACTGGAAAGACAGTAGTCGGTGCGTTCATCGTGTACCATTTCTTTGAGTTGAACTCGAAGCGACAGTGGAAATTTGATGGCCCAATTGATGAGAAGAAGAAAGAAGTTATTCTTTACTGCGGACCATCCAACAAGTCTGTTGATGTTGTTGCAGGCAAGTTTGTTTTTTCTCTGCTGAAGTTTCAGCTGCATTTCTTTTTCTGGTCCTCTAACCCATGTTGTGTTGTGTGTATCTTTCACTTTTGCGACACAGAATTCCTGTTAAGGTTTGGGGACAGTCTAAGGCCCCTCAGGGTCTACAGCCAAAAAGTGGAGAGGCTTGACTACCCTTATCCAGACTGCACCTTTCAGTTTACCCAGAGAACTCTCCGCCAAGAACGTGCCAAACCAGAGCTCAGGTATTGTAATAAGGTTTTGTATTAACACCAGTTCACTAAGTTTTGAAATTTTATTTTGAAATTTTGAAAGTAACACGGGCATGTTTTTTTTTACTGTTTTAGGAGCATCACTCTACATCACCGCATACGAGAAGACCACAATCCCTTTTCCAGAGATATAAAAGATTTCGATCGACGCATTCAACTTGCCCTTGAAAACAAAGAAGAGTTTTCTGTTGATGAAGTGAAAGCGTAAGTGTGGATGCACTATTGGTAACAACATTTTAAAACTGCATTTAAAACTCACCTATTAGTCAGTAAAATGTAGAGGATTCTAAAGCATAACTTCAGTCAGTCAGAGGGTTTTGTAAAAAAAAAAAAAATCTTTTGTTTGTTTAAATCTAATATAGTACAGCAATTTTAATGTAATGTGGGATAACCTGTCTCGTTAACAGATATGGTTCATACCTTACAAGGTGTTGCTCATCTTAATCTTCTGGTTTAAGGGTGGCCCAGACTGTAAACTGTAAAAAAGTCTCTGTCTGAAACTCAACCTCTGGAACTCAACCTGTCTCTTGATTTCATTTTGCTCACAAACCATAACCACACTGCTTCACAACATGGTTGCTACTTCAGTAAAAAGTAAATTCTTGTCAGTTCCTGTTTTCTTACCTGCTCTTCACCATTGCTTTGTCAGAGATATACCAACAATCTACGTATGTCCAATTGAAAACTGGAAAAATGCTCAGTAAGCGTCAGTAAGTGATTAAGGTAGATGCAACCTTTTATAACTATGCTGAGGTACAATAAAGCTAACTGCAATCCTTAATGATGTCGTCCTTAATTTTGGAGCATTATTGAACTCTGCAACAGATGTGAGTCCAAGTAAGTTCAACACTTGTTGATGAACTAAAAAGTACAAGAACACAGTAAAACGACTTGCAGTAATGAGATTAAATGCAATTTGTTACTCGGAAGGTGGGAGATAGTCCTGGAAGGGCCCATAGAAAAAAGGAAAGAATTTAAGAATTTAAAGAAGGAATTTAACAAAAGAATAGGAAAGAGTAGAATTCACTTTGAATGAACGTTAGCTCTGACTGAACGGATTGTTTTTCCTTCTAGGTACAAAAAACTTCTCATAGATGCTCGGATACATGAGTTTAAACAGCATGATGTCATACTGTGCACATGTGCACAGTCTCCTATCCCAAGCCTGACTAAGACAGTCAGTGCACGTCAGATTCTCATTGATGAATGTGCAATGGCCACTGAACCCGAGACCATGATTCCATTAGTCTGCAACAAACCAGAAAAGGTGAGTTTTTCATTTAACACAAGTATCCAACTTATGTTTTATGTTAACATTTTCCTTAATGTGTATGTTTGCTAATAATCAATGTTGCTTTCTGTCTGCCATGGATATTGGTTATTCTCAAAGGTGGATCATCTCTTACAATAATTAGAACTGCCCCAATCATTTCTCTTGCTCTTCCAAATCTTCCTCTTGACCAACAGTTTGGTCCATGGTAATATCCCTCAAAAACTACTGACCAAATTTCCATCAAATTTATTCCAGATATTCTCCACAGGGAATTAATCCTTCATCAATCATGATCTAATGTGGATCTGTTCTTTTGTGCCCCCATCAGCTTTTATGAAAATATAATGGGCACACTTGTTGAGCACTTTCTTTTCCCTGATGAGGTCGAGCCCTTCCATTCTGGACATAGGGATCGCTCAGTCATCTACTGTCTCTGTGTGACTGGTCATCTTTTCATCTGGCTGTGTTTAAATCACAGCTGTTTGGGGCATTGGCTGCTTAGTAACACTCACTTGATGTTAGTCACTAGTTCTTCACTGTAATGTCTTACAATGTCACTTTCAGATTGTTTTGATCGGTGACCATAAACAGTTACAACCCATTGTGAGGAATATGCGTGTGAAGAAGCTGGGGATGGCTAAGTCTCTGTTTGAACGCTACTATACGATCCACAAGAGCAGAGTAGTGATGCTGGACACCCAGTACCGAATGGTGAGGACATTAAACTCACACTGTATAGTATTATGTATATTATATAGTATAATGTATATTTATGTGTGCATATACTGTCTGTACTTACTGTAGCAATACTTTATTACAGCTTATCTGTGTTTACTCTTTTTATATTGTGGTCATCAAATATCAACTATGTACCTTTATAGCATGAGAGCATATGCGAGTTCCCATCAAATGCATATTACGAGGGAAAGCTGAAAACAGGGGTGGAGCAGCTGAGCAGCGTCCTGCGTGTTGAAAACAAGACTATGCCAATCGTGTTTGGGGACATCGAAGGAAAGACCATCAGTCTGATTGTCAACACAGCCAAGGGCAACGAGAACTCTAAAGCCAACCAGGAGGAGAGAAGCAAAGTGGTATAGTATTGGGCACTCTTGTGTTTCCTTGTTGATTGTAAACAGTGATATTAAAATAGGGGTAAAGGTTAATATTGAGTCATTATCATTATTTATTGTTGCTTTAAAACACTGCGTTTGGTTTGGCTCTTCTGCAGATTGACATCGCTGAACAGCTGGTGCAGATTGCCAAAATCGAACAGCAAGGCATTGTGATTCTTTCACCTTATAATGCCCAAGTGTCAGAGATCAGAGATGAGCTGAAGAGGAAGAGAATGGATCAAATCACTGTCACCACAATCACTAAAAGCCAAGGTGACAATGTGACTCTCTACATAACAACAAATCTTTTACTGGCATTAAAGTAACACAGTGGGTCCAGTGGTGCTGGGTCGAACTACTTCCTGTGCTGACAGTCAGCTGTGTGTCATTGTATGATGATTTCATTTCAAAGTGAAGAAGAAGAGAGAAAAGAGTAAGTCGTATAAAAAAAAAAGCTCCAGTTGATGTTAGGTCTTTTCATGTTGTGGACACTTTTCTAAATCACAGTGACTCTATCTGGCCAGAGGAGAGTAAAACCTCCACTCTGCTGTTTGGCAATGGCTACTCATGTGTCATAATAACACCAAACATTTGGTCTTCTAGGAAGTGAATGGCGATACGTCATCATATCGACTGTGTGCTCTCTGCCAAGTGAAGAGATTGAGAGTGAACCAGACAGAGCTTTTCTGTCCAAACATCTGGGCTTTGTGGGTGATCCCCACCAGATCAATGTGGGCATCACCAGGGCCAAGGAGGGACTGTGCATCATTGGTAAGATACTGAAGCTCATTTCTTTTTTTTAGTCTATGCTTAAGACTCAACTTCATAATGCAAACGTTTCTGTCCTCTCAAAGGAAACCAAAAACTGCTCAGCTGCAGTGGAGCTTGGAAACAGCTCCTGAACCACTACACGCTTCACAATGCAGTGACAGATGCAGACAAGATTTCAGTGCATTGTGGCAGATAAGTTATCTCTATAGACTGTAAGACGCTTGATTTGTACTATTATTACAACTGTTATTTTATTTTTTCTTTACCTTACATAGAAAAGTTGATATTGCTCTGATGTACAGTACATATGCTTTTCTCTTGAATATGTATGAATCTGTAAATAGCAAATCCTCCAACTTCTGTGATGTGTAGACTACTATTATAAGTTAGATGTGCTCATTTAAAGATTTAAGTCCTAATAGTCTGATTCAATTTGTATTTTTCATTGTTTTTGATGCATTTATTATTACATTTTGAAATACTGTATTTTAAATTTTTTTTATGTCATTTGTCATTTTTATACTAATAATATAGAAGAGTTCAGCTTTTGGTGTTTTGATCTTTTAATTCATTTTTAGATTTACTTGTAATGTATAGAAGAACCACAATGTGAAATCACCTCCAGGCAGGCATTGTTCCTGTTTACTGATGAATGAGTCAGCATTCTTTTTTATCATATTTACAGCTGGTCTTATCACTTAAAGTGCCTTGTAGTCAGTGGGTCCTTTTTGTCTGACCTCACCTTTTAATGATAGTTTTATAGTTTTTGGCTACAGAAATGTTGATAAATAATTTGTATTGTTGAAGTTTCTAGTGTCAAACTTTAGTACATTAAGTGACTTATAAAATATGTGAACAAATGTATGAAAATATTGAAACTGATGTATTAATTGTTGTTGTATTTTGTACTTGGTATAAATTGTTATTGTTAAACATTATGTGTTTTTTGTCTTGTGTCTTGAGTATAAGCTGCAATTGTACAACAGACTTCTGCTCATATAAAGAAAAATGTGGCAACATCAATTTTGCCTTTATATGATATATATATATTTACCTTGATGTAGTAGATGTAAATATTATAGATCTAAAGAGTGCAGAGTGGCCTCTGTCTCCACCCACATCTGGCCTGCAGCTTTAACTGCCAAACACACAAACCTCATCTAATTTAATATGCAATGTGTGAGGACAGTCATGTTAGAACAGGTGTGTGTTCAACTGTGAGACAAATATCAAATAAAGGTCAAACTGTAAAAATGTCAATGTCTCAACTGGGATCGATCACACCTCACTAATGGACATAGCACAACGCAGAAAAATAGTCCCTCGTACTCAACACACTACACAAAACTGTAAAACTCTTTCTACAAACACACAAATACAACTGAGCAGTAAAAGAACACATTTTGTACTGTAGTTCTTTTAATATTGTGTAAAATGTGTTTCTGTACATTTCATTAAAAAATCATTAGTATTTGAGGAAAAAAAGAAGTTTTTCACTTGAGAGCGTGTTTTGTATTGAGGAGCCTGACTCATGGCATTAGATAGTGCATAAATAGCATGTTGCTAGGTTCAGCCTCCGTTGGTGTTCTGGAATATTCCACTGTGCAAGTTTACTTATTAGAAACAGTTAAACCAACTGAAGATTCTCGATCCAACATGTGTGATGTGTCCTCATTGGGACTGAGCATATTGTCCTTTGTTAGTTCAAAGAAAAGCTTGTTCAGATTTCTCTCGCTAAGGATGCCTGTTTACATTTATTGCTTTGCTCATATTTTCATTGCAATTTTTTTGATGATGAATAATATAGTACTGTTGTGTATCATGTGTCTCACACTCGTACTGAACCTGGGTGGTAATCTGTTACTGAATCTAGTTCTGGAGTTTACACTTTAGTTCCCCTTTTCTTCCTCGTACAGTCATAGACAGAAGACAGACTCTATAAATATTCTTACATTTTTATTGAGCCTTTAACAGTGAGATCATTTCCTTCCCCCACTTTGAGTGTAAAAATGTAATGAAAATACAGTGAATACAGTGAAAACATCAGCTCTGACACAGAATCACACCAGACACCAGGTTACGTGTCATTTTCCATAACGTAGACCAAAAGAGTTGAGGTTGTATGAGGACACATCTTGACGTTTCTTGATCGTCTGTGGGAGGACAAGATGTGAGATCCACCATTCTGTCCTGGGAAACCTTCCATCAGGTGAATGGACCTTAGCAGCAGGTGCATTCCCAGAACTCTTTGCTGATGTCGATGCATGTCTTAAAGCTCTCAGGGTTTTGAGTATTATCTGATCTGAAGAATAAAGAGGACAAAAGATCTCTGACTTAACCAACCTACTCATAAATGATGCATCACTAGGACTGTAGAGAAATGATGATAAATATTTCAAATGAAACATAATTAGTTAATAAAATATATTTAACAATTAATTTTAGGTATAAAATAAACCTCTTTGTTTTCATTTACTGGCTCTTTTTTTGGCTCCTCAAAGCCAAGTGTCACTCAGCCTGAAAATGACTGCTGTACAGTGTCCTCTGGTTCTGGAGGAGCTTTTTTCAAATCTCACAAAACAGCCCTGATGCTGTCATAGTGATGTCTTCATACCTTAGTATACAGCAGAAATGATGTGTTACAAGCTGACGATGTGGAGCTTGAAAGACATTGATATATACCAGGCATGGAGAGTTTAAGAAGTGTAGTTAAAGAACCAGTGTTTTTGTTTACCCTATTCTGAGTTTAACAGTGGTGCAATACTGGCGATAGACAACCAATTCATTCCATATGGTCTAATTACTTACAAGCCATTGGAATAATAGAACAATGAGTGCAAACAAAAACCACCTGGAAGTTTTGTAAATTTTTATTTATTTTAGAAACTTCATTCCATTTAAATAATCACACATGCTGAAATTGATGAGATGAGGCTAATTAAACCAACATAAATGAGACTACACTCACTGTAGTGTTTCAGTGTGACAGGAGCTGCAGCAGAGTGCCTTTAAGCCATGAGAACTTGAACTGTACCTTCAGTGCAACAGGTGGATTTCAGACTGCTGATGCTGTAGACCTCTATAGAGAAAGCAGCCACCATCAGAGCAACAATGAGTTGAGGCATCACGACAGTCAGTGTGTTCGAGCTGCTGAAGTTCCTCTGCAAGCAGAAACAGACATGACTGAGATGTAACTGAAGCCAGCAGAGGTTAAGTTGTAGGACAGAGAAAACGTTTTGATATTCAGGGTCCTGGAAGTAGAAAGAATAACACACAAGATCTGCTGCATAACATCTATAGGGAGGGACATGGGCACTTCCTATGTACTGTTGATGAAGGCATCTGGCTGGGGGGCGGAGCTGTGGACGCTTTCTTTGGTTTAGCTCCCTGCTGTGTAACAGCTGTACAACAGAATAGGGAAGTCCAGCCCAGCTTCAGCTTCAGCTTCAGCCCACTGTGACAAGGGAATCACTGGTTTGGTAGAGTGGAGATACGTCCTGCCATCTTGCTCATGTGACCTGATTGCCTATATGTGTATGTACCATATGGAAAACATTGATATTGCAGCTGGATTTCAGCTCCAGTATAAATCCAGGGAGCTAAGTAGCCAAAAGCCATATCTTTGCAATGTATCCATCAATAACAGCCCCATATGCTCCTGATACCTGAGCAGGTGACTTACTAAGAGATGTTTGCTGGCATGTGTTTGGTGACATAAAAATACTGTGTTTATTTGTCCTTTACATTACCATCAAAATGAATTTGATTTGATTTGGCAACAAAATGAATTTGAAAATGTTTTTTAAAAATAATTGCGTGTACAGAAAGATATCCACATCCCATCCCTTTAACATTTACCAGGAACAGTGAGCTGGACACTGGTGGCTGGGACTGCGTCACTCTGACCTCAACACCATCACAGCCCGCAGAGATGAGAAGCCTTTTTGATCAATTATTCATCAGTGTCTGTTGTTTAGGTCAATGGTCGTGTTTGGAATGTACAGCTATGTGTATGTGTGTAAACCTGTGTGGCTATCATTATTATTATTGCTTAGGCTTTCTTTCAATTATCAGGTTACATATTGAATTAAATCTGCAGTTGAACTTTTCATAAACCATCAGCCTGGATGTGCAGTCACTGTATCTGTACAGGTCATAAGGGCCAAACTTACCACTAGATACAGTAAGTAAAGGACCACACAAGGGACAATTGAATGGAAACATGGAACACAAAGTGCTCAGTTATATTAAACGACATGAATCTGGTAGACATCTTCATCAGTTTACTTCATCACACCGAGTTGCTGTGTGATGAGACAGACTGACATGTTCAAACCTCCCTTTGTTGTGAGGATGCAGTAAAGCTGCCTCTGTCATATCATCTTTGATCATATTCACCATCAGAGAAAGGCTTGTTTAACAACATGAACCTTGCTTTTGTTGTAGAATCTAAATGATGACATGTTTGCATGCTTGGTTGAAAAGTGTCTCTTGAACTGACACTCACAAATTATATATGTTCAAATTCAGAGGCAACTTTTCACTTTTATGAAACTTAAATCCAAACTGGTGATTCTGTTATCACAGCATTGATGAAAGCACTGATGTTGGAACAGTTTGAAACAGCACAGAGACAATATATTCAATGTTGTATCTCATCAACGTCATTGATTTTTGTAAATATCTGCTTATACTGAATTTGATGGCAACAACAGTTTAAACCAAGTCGGGACAGAAGCAACTAAAGACAATGACAATGAGTGTGGACTGATCCAAAAACACCTGGACTGGTCTGGAAGTTTTATTTCTTCAGCACTTTGGTTTTCTTTACATTGCAGCCACACAGACCTGCTAGCATTTCTGTAGACTTTCGCTCTGGACTCACTGTTGTTTTCATGACATTCACCTAGTGAAAACAGCTTTCTGCCTTTCTCGTCTGGACTCGCTCTCCAGCCACAGCTGCTCTCTCCTCATGCTCTAGCCCTGCTGTGCTGCTGGACCAGGCTCCAGTCGCTGGTAAATTCTGCACTTTGAATTATAACTGATCCTTCCCAACCCACCAAACCACCATGTGCTACTGTCTGCTCCAACCACTTCACTCTTACTGACTGTGACCACTGTTTGTCACATATACACTAACACATTCATTCAGTACATTCAATCAGCTTCACAGAGACACACACTGAGAGAACCTGACTGACAGAACACGGGATATGAAATGTGATGCTCTGGTCTTACCTGTGTTCTGAAGGCGAGCGCTGACTGAGACCCCCCTGCCCCCCCTCCTTGACCAGAGGTTTCTTTTATAGGGTGACACCACCTGCGTCATCATCACTGATCACTGGTTGTCGGTGTGTAGTGCCACATATTGACCCACTTCTTCTTCTGAGATTCGGTCGAACAAAGGCTTTTCCAAAATGTTGATTCCCATGTGCACAGTTAGGGTTTGGGTTCTACTCTAGTCTTTCCATAATAAACATGAAATGAGTTTTCTGGTCAAGACAAAGGCCGGGAGGTCATGACAAAAAGCACACAGCCAAAATGAAGTGAGCTATATAACAGAAACTAAAAATACACACTGGAAGAACATGTGCATTTTCTGGAACTGAAGGAAAACAGTTGTTCCCCTTTACTGGGCATATCCTCACACACAGACACTGAATATTCATAAAGACATATATGTACAGTTTGTCCATATTCTAGCATGATTCTTCTGCCTTAGGAAGAATTTTGCCAGAAAAATCAAATAACATTATAGTGAGCATGAACTAGTACACTTGTCATTAGGCTTGGCCCAACACACAGCTGGCCAGATATTAAACACCAGCCATGAATGATTTCACACACACAGTATAGTTTATGAATTTCATCATTAATCCCAAATAATAGTCATTAATCCTAATCTCCTATTCAAAGATTATTTCTACTTAAACTTACACCTTGGTCCTCATGAGTCACATCTTTTCATTTATCATGTCCAGGAGCAGCAGCATCACAGGCTTGTACGCATTACACTCAACAGGAAAAAACATGATACAAGAGAATGAGTAAATAATAATATTGATTACTCTAAAAAATTGTCCATATGAGTATGTGAGTGTGCGTGGTTGTTTGTCTGTATGTGCCCAGTGACAGACTGGTGACCAGTGTTGGGCAAGTTACTTCAAAAATGTAATGCATTATGGATTACTTATTACTGTCATTTCAAAGGATTTAGTTACCTTACAATATTACTGTCTCTGAATTGTAATGCATTACACTACTACTGCATTACGTTGAAGTTACTTTCACCAAAATAACTAAGTTATGGTATGGATGGATTTGGTGTTATAAATGTAGCTTATTGCAGCTCATCACACATCCAGTGGAGGGCGCTAACTGAGACTGACTGAGCCAGGCTTCAGGCTAACAACAGTAGAATATATAACAGTAGAATATGATACAAAAATGGTTCATGGTGCAAAACAAGGAGGAAGGTGGAAATGAGCTCCTTTTTGATGAGCACAATAAACATTATTGTTTCGACCTTGAACAGTGTGTGAGCTGCTTCAGTCTGAGTGTGAAGTGTGTGAAGTGCTCATCATTTGACCATAATGATAAATAGATATAAATAAAAATAATAAACAGAACAATACAAATTCAACTTCATTGTTGTTATTGCTGTTACTGAAGGCTCGAACATGTTTGGAAGCAGAACTTTCTTCCAAAGGTTGTGTGTTTGTTTTAAATGTGTGTTGCCTGTTTTTGCCTGCATTTGTCTGCCAGCTCCACTCGAAACACACTGCGTCATGTTAGAAAGTGTTGGATCAGGTGGGACTCAGAACACTTACTGAATAACCTGTTCTTGTGGATTAGTCTTGATCATCTCAGTCTCTCTCCACTTTTCCTGCAATGAAAACCTGTGGAACCTGCTTCTGTGTTTCTTTTCTTTTTCCCCTCCTTGATTTAAGGTGGACATTTTGTTGAAAGTTTACAAAGTCGTTGTCGTGTGACGTTCACCAAAGTTTGACTGATGAAGTTCAGCTGTGACACTGACTTTCTCTGATCGACATTATTACATGACGAAGCTTTTAGTCAGGGATCACACAGGAAGGGACGAGACCCAGACGAGAGTTCACTGACCTTCGACCTTTCGGAGCCCATGAGTTAGTTTTCAGTGGAGAAAGCTGTTTTTGAATGTAGGACATTGATGGAACAGAAATGATCTATGTGGAGTTTTTGTTCACGTCTCAATATTTCATTTTATTTTTTTGAATATGTCATCTTTGAAGTTGTTCGAAGACAGGAAGAGACAAACTTTTCAAAATTGGGGTCTTTATTGAAAAAAGAAACATCATATTATAAACATGTTCATCAACGCACAGTAAAAATGTAACAACAGTTGGAAGATCATTCCTGTGGAAGTCCAGTGTTCATGTTAGACCATGTGTGGACCATCATCAGATCCTTCAGTGGGTTCAGACTGTGCTGCCATGAATCCACTGGTGCCTCTGACAGGAGCCACCATTCTCTAACCCTGACCTCATGGATCTTTAAGATGCAGGTACAACCTCAGGTACAACCTCCATCATCAGTGAGTCTCTGTTACTTTGTTTCCTGTTTTCATCCCTCAGGAGGAATCTCATCCAGTGTGTTGTCAGTCAGGTGTCTGGATTCAGTCTCTCAGAGAGTTCAGAGACTCTGTCAGGACCTGTGAGGTCAGAAACAATGTGTCGATGTGAAACTGTGGAAAGTCCACTCATCCTGCACTGAACTTTCAGAAACAGCAAAGACAGGAAACAGTCTCGAAAAAGATAAAGATTTGAACCTTTTTTAAATTGTGTGTCAGATGAGTTGAAACAGAATAAAAGTACATTTTACTTACGAGATGTTTGTCTCTTGACTGAAATCAGAACAGAAGACAAATCATTTGAGTTAGAGTTGAACATGTCAGAATATCTTTGGTCACCTCATCTCCAGTCAATATGATCCCTTTTACTCCGAGTGAAAAAGAACTCCTTCTGATTGGTCCTCACTTTATTTCTTCTCTCATCACTTCTCTCCCACATCATCATGTTATATTCATATTATCCTGACTCACAGGCTCTGAGCCTCACAGCTCTTACTGTTGCTGCCTCCTCATTGTGGAGTGCAGAAAAATGATGCTTGCTTCAATTCAAATCTCTCTCTCACCTTTTCTCAGTTTGTAAATGATGAATCCAGCAGCAGCAGCCATGATGGTGAGAGCAAGAGCAGCCACTGCAGCAGTGATGGAGACGCTCACCTCAATCTTCTCTGTTCAACAAAAAACAACAGCAGGTCACAACAGAAGAACATCCATCCATCCAGGTGGAGTGGAGTAAAGAGTGGACAAGCAGCACAAACCTGTCATCTGACTGCTGAAAACAATATGATGTGGAAAATGATTTGAAACTTTCTTTGGCTTTGACAAAGTCACAAGGATCTTCTGATCATCTTGTTAGAGTGACATGATCTGAGCCATCATCCTGGTGGAGCAACATGCATCTGTTCAATTCAACTGTTGAATGAGTGTGGAGGACAAAAGAAGAGCAAAGAGCCAACAGACAGTCAGCCCCATTCAGCCCCTCTGATCTCAGTCTCACCCCAGTTGGTCCTGATCGCTGCTTCGTCCAGTCTGGTGACGACGTCGTCCTTCAACCCAGAGAGATGAAACACACACTCGTACCTCCTCCAGTCTTCAGCTGGGACTGATGAAAGGTCCACGTCAACACTCATCTGGAAGCTTCCATCATGGTTGGGGAGGATCTCTCCGAGGTCCACGTCCTCATGAATCTCCTCTCCATCTTTCCTCCAGAACATCATGGCTCTGTGAGGGAAGAAACCTGTAGCGTGGCAGCTGACGGGAGAGGAGGGAGTCTTCTGGAGGAGAGACACTGAGGGAAGATCTGGAGAGAGAGAGAGAGAGAGAGAGGGAGAGAGAGAGACAGAGAGGGGGGGGGAGAGAGAGAGAGAGACGGGGAGAGAGACGGGGATAGAGAGAGAGAAAATTGAGGAAGCAAGGAAAGGAAAAGAAGCAAGGCAAAACAAAGTGAAAATAATCAATACAGAATAATAATAGAAGGTGTGAAAATTCTTCTAGTGAAATAAATGAATAAATAAAAATGACAACAGTAATTCATTAAATAAACAACAGATAAGTTAAACTCACAACATGTAAACAACTGTAAACAGGGCTGTGTTGTTGTGTCCATCAAACCACATCAGGTCATGTGATTCTACCTGTTCTCAGCAGAGAGCTCTTCCCATAGCTCACATACTTCTTCAGCCACTCAGGATAAATCTGAGTGAGGTAAATCTCAGTGTTTTTTATTCCAGATTTGTCAGCATCCCAGCTCTGTTTAAAGATGACTGCCTGTGGTTTTGGAGCGATCCATGTCAACGTCTTCAGGTCCAAAGCTATGAAGTCTTCTCCATTATAACCAAACTGAATGGAACCGTGGACCTCTCCAGTGACATCATCCCACTCACAGCCAATCATCTGCTGTAAAACATGGACATCTGACAGAGACACAGACTGAAGGTAATAATAATGAACAGGTGAAATCTCCAGTGGAAAGATGATCTGAAGTCTTGTGGTGTGTTCCTGACTGAAGAGCAGATAATCAGTTGACTGTTTGTGTGTGTGTGTGTGTGTGTGTGTGAGTGATGAGATCCAATCACTGTGTGTTGGACAGGCCCAGCAGCACGTCCAGGCAGCAGCTGCTCTCTGGTTGACTTGCTGACTGCTGGGTTGTGGTGGGGTCACAGACTGATATGATGACATGCTCTCCATCAGTTTCTATTTGAATTAGTGTGTGAGATGATGTGTGATTGTGATGCTGAGGCCCTGTAGAGAGTCACCACACTTCACCAGTGAGATGCAGAGCAGCAGTAGAAGCAGAACAGAGTCCAGACTGTACCTCCACTGTGGTTGAAGCGCTGCTTCAGACTGGACAGGGTGGTTTTGAAGAAGGTTGGCTCCACCTCCAAACACCGTCCATTGTACCACTCCAAGAGTTGAGGCTCATTTTCAAACATTTTTTTCACCCAGTCCTGTTTTACTTCCACTTCCTTTCTGTTGCTGTCGCAGTAACCTATCAGACTTTCATCAACCGTTCCAGCTACCATAAACTCTGGGAAATGTGAGACTCCATGAGATGCAGTAAAGAAAGCCCTCAGGGAGTGTTTGACTGCAGGACAAACAAGGTTTATACATGAATGATGAATATACACACAGTAATCACACTGATGATAGATATGATGTGATTCAGTTCAAACACACCAGGATTATCAAGCTGGAATCAAAGTGAAAGTAAACTGTGTCCGGGAGCTGAAGGAGAAAAATGCAAAGAGACTAAATGTGATTTCAAATATAATCTTACCTGCTGATGTAACGTGACAGAAGAGAAGCAACAAAAACACTGTTTTCATCATGTTTGGATAAAGATATGTGGGTTTAAGAAGCAGAAGTGGATCAGCTGCTCTGTCAACTGTTCAATGTTGTTTCCTCTCACAGAAAAGTGGGAAGTGTCTTTTCATGCTCACGTCCTTCTGTCATGATCAAACTGAGACGTGCCCTTTTGAAATAAAGCTTTATTGAATCAATGATTATTGAAGGCACTGAATGTTTGAACGACAGCTTTGTGGATACTGATGGGCTTTTGCACCACAATGTTTTTATTGAATCACAAATATGAATTACATTAGATAGACTACATGGCCAAAAGTCAGTGGACACAGAGCTCAGGTGTTTCGACCACACTTATTGCTGACTGTTACGGGCGTCTGTATTAAATGTGTTTATTCCGTATTTTAACCTGTATTTTTAAGTCGACAGCATCAGCTGATTGTTGACGTCACTGGGGACTCCCCGCTCTGAGATGGCCTCCCCACCGTCACCGGTCACGGCGACCAACCAGGTGACCCCCAGCTGGCCCAGCTTTCGCTCCAGCCCCCTCAGCCCCGGAAGCTATCACAGCTCCGGAGGTGCTTTCCGGTCGGTGGATGGCTGTGATTGAATCTGAGCCGTCCGCCACCGGGCTGTGTCTGTCCTTCGGTAATCTTTGTGTGTGTTGCTCTCGGGCTCGATCTTGTTCGTTAGATATTGGTTTTTGTGTTAGGTGTGCCTGCCAGTTTCTGTTGTTCAGGTTTGGTCTTGCCGATTTTGGGAACCTCCCAAAGGGATTAATGAAGTACTCCTGTCTCCTGTCTTCTGTTTGATTGGCCACCTGACGGTCCTCGTGGTAAACAGCGGTGTTTTCTCTTGAGTTGATTTTGCTTTAGTCATTATCTGCCAACCTTCACCACTCGCTTTGTGTTTGCTTTATTTGAACTATGTTCATCAGACCAATAAACGGCTTTCCGCCATTTTCCACCTTGGCTTTTGTGCTGCCTCCCTCACTGCCCAGGCTGACCATCATTTGGGTCCTAACACTTACTTAAATCATTAAATCATAAAGTGTCATGGTTTTGAGTTCTTGGTTGATTTTTAGTATTAGTATTGTTTTTGATTGTTACAAAAAAAAGTTCATAGGACTATGTTTTTGAACCACCTCTCAGTTTAATGTGAGATAAGAGATGAAAACTACAAATTATTTGAATCATTTCATTGAATTCAGTCCAAAAAGTTTGTGGTCGCTGACAGTGTGATTAGTTCTTTTGTTTTCTGAGTCATACATTGTAAGTAAAAACTGAAATTGACAGAGTTGATGTTACACACTGGCTGTGTTCCAAACTGAAAATAATCAAGTTTAGTATGAGAACCTCAAAACTACTGAAGTGCAACTGGAGGTGAACTAAGTTATATTCCACCATAGTCTGAGCCCACCAGTCCGAACTTTTACAGATAGTCTGAGGTGTTCGGGAGTCAAACACAAGATAAGGGGTAAATGCATTGGATATCTTTGAGTAGGTGATGACATCACATTGGCAGTTAACCCTTTACCTGAGAATCCCCAGAGTTCGTCACAGTTGCTCAGTGATTGCCTGCTCTGGTTAATGTTCACCTCACACTGACAACACCAACGCACAAAGGTCACAGCTGAGAAAAGGAAAGGACTCATTTCTTCTGACAGTCACAGAGAAACAAAGGCAGCGAGTGCTCGAGGACAGAGGAGCAGAGGGATCACCATGGTGGCTGTCACAGAGTTCCAGAGTAAGTGTTCGCCTGCTTTACTTGCTCTCTTCCTCATTGTTAGGCTGAAACTCTGAGTGAGTCATGGAGCACACAGCAGTGGCTTCGCAAGTTCAAAGACCACAGGATAATGAGAGCATGATTTCATAAGTTCATCACTGAGCTAAATTCAGTTTGAGTGTAACCAGTTCAGGCCCTTATCTGTGAAAGTCAGAGTCACTTCGAGGAACTGTGTGAGTGAATGAGCCGTGCTGTGCTGCAGAACTTCCAAGAAATGGTCTATGAGTGTCCCTGATTGTTTCCTGAGTCAGGACATTTGTAATAAAAAGCGTGACCAAGGAGCTTTGTATAAAGAAGCTGGAGACCAGTGACTCTTCAGTGACTCTGTGACTCTTCAGTGACTCTGTGACTGCACTGACTCCTGAACAATGTCCTCCCCCAGACACTGAATCTGCAAACTGCAGACCTTCAAAGATGACATCACATACATAATCAGAGCTTGATACACACCTTGTCATCATTCAGACTCCTCATCACTCACTGTGTGATATGCTTCAATATGTTGTGACAGTAAACAAGCTTTTTCAGAATGAATATATTTCTGGGTAATGTGCACATTTGATTGTGTTTATGTTGAAACCATGTCATAAATTTCTATCTGCTGGTGACTCCAACTTGGTTTAGAGGCCTCTGGAGCTCCCTTAGATCTTTTGGGAGCTACAACCAAGTCTTTGAGAGCAAAATTTGATTAGATTAGCTTATTGTAAGACAAGTTAGAGAAGTCAGAAACTGTTGAGAAATGACAGCTTTACAGCTCTCTGAATCCCTGGGGGACTTTTTCTAGTTCCTTTTTTTTTTTTTTTTTTTACTAGTGACCATTGCTCTGTTATTTGAACTTCTTGTGTTGACCAAATGAACTGACCACTGTCTTGTAATTTTCTTATCCCCTGTTTATGTTTGTCTTCCAGAAATAGGTATTGGTCTGATGGGATTCGGTTTATTTTTCCTGCTCTTTGGCGTGCTGTTGTACTTTGACTCTGTCTTGCTGGCCTTTGGAAATGTGAGTAATCCTTCATGCCACATCAGTGTCAACATAAGAACATTGAAAGGCAAAACCTATATAAAACCAACTTCAGTATAGTATTTAAGTAAATACATTCTACAACTGGAATTAGCTCACATAAAAAAACCCCAGAAAACAATATGAAAACAAATGAATTTGAGGACCATACATTACTGTGTTTGGTAGCTGAAGAACTTGTTTTAAATCAGTTGCCACAGAATGTATGAAAAAAACTAATTATAAATGTCACATTACATTAACGGGAAAGACAGGATATATCCTGTCAACTAAGGTCTTTGTCCAGAAATGACCCAGGGACATTTTGTTGTCACACTTTGTTGTGTACTACAGTGGTTCCCAAACTGGGGAGTGGGGGTGCAGCAACGGGGTTGCCAAGTCTGCATGTATGTGTACGTATGTGCTATTTAGTTCAGAATAAATAATTTCATTTCGATTACTGATGTGTATTTATAGATATTAATAATATAATTTGTTTGCAAAATAGGTTTAACTTTAACAATTCCGCAGAAAAACACGGACCTGGCAACCCAGATGTGAACAAATGATGTAGGCTGCAGTGCACAGCAGCAAAGCATGGAGAAGTTTGTGACAGGACTTCTAGTTAAAGCAGACAATGAATCTAAACCAAACGTCACAACTGGCAACACAAAGACAAGAAAATATGATAAGGCATATCTCTATATTTTGTTTCTTCCCAGAGAGTTGGTGACTTGCCATTTCTGTGCAGAGAGGAATGTGAGAAAATCTGTTGAAATCAATGAACACTGTTAGATATAAAATTAGAAGATGCAGCTGCAGAGTAACTTTTAATGCGTCCACTCTTAAAAGTCATATGAGGGGAACCATTGGTGTACCACATCTGTCCTAACAGCACTCAATTTACACACAGACTGTATGCTTTGTGTAGGCAGGGAATTAGCAGCTTGTTCATGAACGTGAACATTTTATTTTGTATGCAAATAATTGACTAATCAAATCAAATCACTGACGTTCAGTTGAAAAAAAATCCTTACAAGTATCTTTCAAAGGAAGGTATTTGCATGTTCACACTTGGTCACTGTATGAACTCCTCCTGTCCATACCGACTGTTAACAGATCCCTTTTTAATATGATTCCAACCTAAAACACGGGGGACAAAATCCACAGCCCGTGGTCTGTGTAAAAAGGAATGATCAAGTTCAGCTGGAGTTAATGTTGAACTTCAGCAGTCTGAGCTGTACTCCACAACAATTTAGTGACGAGGATCAAACTTGTGCCGGGGTTTAAATAAAGTGAGAGAGTAAATGAAATGAATCTGCACCCATCAGCCAAATAAAACATTATTCATTGTGTGAGAATGTGTTTTAATATTCCTGCTCACGTTTGTGTGTGATTGCCCTGTAGATCCTGTTTCTGAGTGGGTTGACGGTCATCATTGGCTTCAGGAAGATGGCCCGCTTCTTCTTCCAAAGGCAGAAGTTTCGAGGTTCTTTTTTCTTCCTGGGAGGTGTGTCTCTGGTGCTGTGCCGTTGGCCAATCATTGGAATGCTGGTGGAAAGCTATGGCTTTGTGCTTCTCTTCAGGTAAGTCCAGTCCTGGTGCTTCTGAGGCCAAAAAACACTACTTCAAATAAATGTTTGTTCAAAAAACCACAAACTCCAACAACAAAATAGAATAAAATAAATACATGATGATAATATTAGTAATAATAACTAATTTTATTTAAGAAAAATGTTTCTTTCCCATCACACTGCTCTGTTTTCCCTCTGTAGGTCCTTCTTCCCCATGGCCTTGGGATTTGTGTTGTCAGCTGTGAACATCCCTTTCCTCAGCACAGTATGTTCTGTTTATGGCCTAACAGATTAACACCTAATGAAAAATAATGGAATTGAAAAATACATTTGGTCACCTCTGGGATGACAAAGCAGGAATGTGACAGATCGTTGCTTTTAGTGAAGTCTCTTGTTCTTCTTTCAGCTCCTCTCCAGCAGCTCCTCCATGGTCTGAGCAGAAGAGCATGCTGGATGCCGACTGATACTGAGTGGGAGGAGAAACGATGAGTAACCGCTCGATGAACTGCTGTTGTCCTTTAATTTGCTGATGACAGTAAGAAAGTAAATTTTTTTTTTTTTTTTAATATACCATTCGGTATTGTATTTTGTACCAGATAGGTTGCAATTAATAACTAAGCAGTCGGCAAAAAGCTGCTTCAAACCTTAGTGAATTTTTAAAAAATCTTTGCGATTTGTACAGGATCTATTTTCTACTTGTGCAATCATTTACTGTTTTATTTAAACTTCTTAATATATTGTTATTTTGTTGAATTCGGAAAATTGTGGAAAATGCATTCCCCTATTGTCAGACAGTTTCATATATCATGTAATATTCCCTATGGGAATGTTTAGGGGACCATCAATCAACATGCTACAGAAAAGTAGAAGGATAATTCATTGATAACCAATCAAATCTTTGGGGCATGTTTAGTCCATACAAACCTTCAGGGCTGTGAAAATGCCATAAAAACTTTATGCTCACTTAACATAAACATGCATCAGTTGTGGGCTTTATATATATATATATATATATTTATATAAAGCCAATACACAGCAGCCTAATTCATTTAGTTTCCATTAACAATACATGCATTATGCACTGAACGTGTTTTATAGCTGAATGAACTAAAAATGTTTGTATAAATATGTACTCAATGTTTTTATGTGCATTTGACATGAAGCAGGTTTTTTTTCAATTGTGTTCACATTACAGAGGACACATTATTACAAGTTGCAGTGTTAATGCTGAACACCCAAAATGTCTGCCTGGAATTTGTTTCTACATGAACTCTTTAGATAGATATTACTTTAAAAAGCCTTTTTAAAAACACTGTCTTTGTTTTGCTATATTTGAAATTGTTGGAGTGTATTTCACTGAACTGCACTAACCTCTCCACAGCAGTTGTAGATATGTTGTCTGTACTAGATGAGTTATATGCAACAAAACCACTTTTTTTCCCTTTTCACCATCATTGGATGAATATGGACCTGTTTAACCACTGACTGCAATGAAGTCAAGAGGGCTTTGCCATTTTCTATCTTCATTTTTATGTGTCAGCTAGTTCTTTTTCCAAATGTTAACTGTGTAACCCTGACATATATGTTAATATGTTAATTAAATTCTGATGAAATTCATAAGGTGTGTTACAGTTTAAAAAAGATTTAAAAATATAAATAAGTTATATATGTCAATATGAGTTAAAATGGTAGTTCATCTGTGTTTTAAAAATGTTTAAAATGAGTTAAAACAAGGAAAATATTAAATGCTTTTATTGTATTTTATTGTTGTTTTATTGTGAAGAGAGAGAGAAAGTACTGTGTTTGCATATAGCCGCTCCCAGTTATTATTGTATTGGCTTAACGTGAGTGATGACAGGAAGTTATATGGGGAGCTTGACGAAGAGACGGAGTGGATATAACACGTGCGCTGTGCCGCTGTTACAAAAGGTTGAGTAGTAAGAAGAGTTTATTTTTAATCACTAATTCAGTGATTAATAAAGGACACTCTTGGGTGCTTCTGGACATTTTTTTTTATCAAAGTTGTCCTGCACTAAAGATGTTTTTAAACTCTTAATTGGACTAGCACGCCGAGGCTAGCATCCGCTAGCTAAGTGGATGCTGCACCTGCAGCTGCAGAGTAGCGAAGCTAACCCAGCTCCCTACAGGGATCGCTTTTCATCGTCCGGCCAGGAGGTGAAGTTTGGGTCGCTGGAGGAGGGCTGCTGGACTGCTGGTGGGTTTCATCTCTTCCTTGACATCGGTGACGGTGAGCCAAGGCCAAGAACAACGGACTGGTGAGCTAGCGCACCGCCATCTTAGCACGTGTTTAGACTCTCTTCACATGAACAACTACGTTTTTGGTTGGCTCATTGAGTGAAGCGGCCATTTTGTTTTGGGCCTCACCGCTCACAAGCACCGCTCAGGCTGGTGTGTGTGCGTGTGCGTGCGTGCGTGTGCCTGTGCCTGTGCCTGGAGAGTCTAGTGAGGAATGATTAGAATTAAGAAGATATTGACCAATGCAACTGTGATTGATTTAGTCGGTCAAGATCTGGTCCTGTGTTTTGGAGAGTGAACAGATGAAAGAGCAACAGACCATTTTAATCTATTTATTACTGAAATGACAGAGCAGACAGGAAGCAGAGGACAAATACAGATAGAGTATTTGGACCTGTACAGATGATGTGCCCTAAATAAAAAAGGCTGGATTAGCACCAGAGCCCCAGGGTTCCAGAAAGCCTGAAGTGGCAACTTCCCGCTATCTTAGTGGGAACTAAGACAGATGACATTATAACAGCTTTTCCTTGTCAGAAGGACCAAGAAGGGTCAGTCAAGTCTCACAGGTCTTTTTTGTCCCAAAGCTCCCATCAAGTTAATCCAAGTAATGTAATGTAAACAGATATGTCATTCAACTGGATGTCAGTATTTGATTTAACTGTCACTATGTGTACAGACGGTGGTGAACAGACGACTAAAGGTGTAACACAGCCATTTTAAGCCCATCACTTTCTCATAGTCCCAATTTCAATATAATGTATATCAGAGCTGGGTATCTCACACACACAGAAGCATGATCCAGCAGAGTGTTGTAAGTCCAGGCAGCCACAGTTGAAGTGGGTGTATCCTCAACTAAGAACGCTGGATAAGCAGGTTCCTCTATATTCTACATTAAAACCCCAGCACCCCATAAAAAATCACTTGTGCAAAGAAAAGTGCCTCCCCTCAAAAAAAAAACAAACAAACAAAAAAACCCCCCATATACCTAACAAGTAGTGTAAAGCGCTAATGTCTGAGACCAGAACAATCCCAGAGTGGAGGCCAGTTACCTGAATCACTGCCAGCTGTTCAGGGGATGGCCTGTCACCATGGCACAGAGAGTGTGATTACAACATTCATATACACACAGAAAAGGCAACCCACCAACACAATCATTCTACTATCACTGACTCATAAACACTGTTATTTATCAATCAACAACAATATCTGTAAAGAAATAATGCTGATGATCGATGGCGCACAAATTCCCAACTGGATTCCTGTGTCAACAGAGAGAAGGAGAGAGAACTTCCGTTAAAAAGCACTTTATATGCTTTTATTGCATTATACTGATTGCATTCATTTCATCAGTAAAAATGTTTCTTCATCATCATTCAGTTCTAACAATGACTCAATAATTTTGGGTCATTCTTACCCTTCAGCATTTTACGCAGTCTCTGACTATGATTAACAATAACCTCTGTCTTGTTCTGTTCTTTGCTTTCTGCTAAGGTAGATAGCCAGTTTTGTCAGTCCAAGAATTAAGATCTTTAAATGATCTTGATCCTTAAATGCGTCTTATTAATGGCAGTGCAACAGGTCAAGCAGCTAAGTTAGGGCTGCACAATTAATCGAATTTTAATCACGGTCACGATTTTGGCTGCCACGATTAAATTAAGATGACCGTCGGCGATTTTAACATTTAAAAAGCGAGCTCTGTTGCATGTCAAATCAAGCACTTTCTCAACCCAATAGTCAGCCAACCACCAGGGGGCGACCCATAGGTTAGGGCCTCATCATTACGCTGCCTAAACAGCAAGCGAGCGAACCCTGCAGCAGCGGCAGCTTCAAATGATTAAACTGGGAGAGAGTGCAATGTCGGGAGCAGCAGGCAGTGACAGTGAGGAGCCGCTAGTGCCTCGTAAAGGAGCAACATCTACTGTTGACCCTTTTCCACTGTGCTGGTGCTACTGCTAGTTCGGAGCCAGTGCCTGACTTAGCACCAGTACTTCGTGTTTCCACCGCGTAAGCACCAGGCTCCAGGTGCTAAAAACAGGTGCTTAGCAGGCACCAACTCTTCGCTGGTCCAGAGCTAAGCACAGACTACGTCAGGGGCTGGGGGCGGGGTTATCGTTAGTGCCGGGGGCCAGTTTCCAAATCGCAATTGCGACCGGCTTTTGGGCTGGGACACACAAGCGGTAATTTGTGTTCGTTTTCGCCAGGACGTCCCCGGTCTGATCGCAGATATATTGAACTGACTCCACTAAATCCCTGTCTGTGTCCAGCGCCAACCCAGACAACCATAACAGCAACTCTGCACCGGGCGACACCGTATCCATCCACCTCTCAAAGACACGCTGAAATAACAGATGCAATAAGGCCGGTTTCCTGTTTGTTTGCACTTTATAATTGCATTTTGCAATAGCATATTTATTTTTTTCCCTTTGTCTTTGGGTGAATTTTAGTTTATTGTTTGATTTATGATTATTTTAAGTTTCAATTTGAAGACTTGTTTGTTTTTTTTTTAAAAAGTGCAATAAAAAGGTGCGTTTTACCTAACATAATGAATAATCGTGATTATTAATCATGATTACAGTATTGTTAAAAATAATCGTGATTATCATTTTGGCCATAATTGTGCAGCCCTAAGCTAAGTTAACTTCTGGACAAGAGATATGTTGGTTGGTGAAGGGAGCTCTTCAGGTAACTTGCCCCTTCCTCTTGTGTTTCCCTCTGGTCTGATTGTGTGCCCCGCCCTGAGTGTCTCCACCTTTTCCCCATTACCTAGTGTGTGTGGGTATATATGGTCTGTGTCTCCCTTTGTCTTGTGCCAGTTTGTCTTGTCTTGTCAAGTCAGTGATTCTACGCCTGTCCATGCCAAGTTGTCTTCATCGATCAGTGTTTGCATTGTTTGATACTTTGTTTAGTTTTCTCCTAGTATAGATTTGTGTTATTGATACTTTGTCTTGCCTTTTCTACAATCATTGTTTGCCTCGAAAGAGTGATTTTCCTTTGCTACTTTGTCATTTATTTTCATATTTATTATTACTAACCTGAGTCTTAAATATTTTAAATAAGATACAAATACACACACCATATAATCACAACATCCATACTTCAGTTGGGGTGTGGGCTTCTGTTGCATGTTATACCCTCCTCTCTCTATCCTTCACGTCTGTGTGAGCAGATTTTTCCATGAACACTTACTGTGGTCACTGTAGAAGGTCAGACAGCTTCTCGTGGTAATACTCGTAGTTGTCTTTGCAGTCCTCCCACAGGTTCAGAGGTTCTTCCTCGTTCTCCACAAACGTGTCCCAAGTGTAGGAGAAGTCCAGAGGCTTCATCACCCTCAGCTTGCAGCCAGCAGCGTGAAGGGCCTTCAGGCCTGCCTGGATCTCCGCCTCCTCCCACTCAAACAGCCGAGCAGCAAAGATGCTCAGCTTGATGTTTTTTCTGGCCTTCAACATTTCAACTATCTTGGCTGCACAAGCAGAGCAGGGACTGGAGGACACATACCTGAGAGGAAGGAGAAGCATTTGTATCTATACATTACGTTATACCTATCTACATGACTATTATTGTATTGGAGCACTGAAGGATAATCAGATAATGTGTTTAATTTATGCTCAGAAATTTTTGGGTACAAGCGTATTACTATACTGTAAGAGACTGTTAGGACAAAATCAACACATTCTTTTTTCAGACATTAAAGTCAGTACATATTAATACTTTAATCACTTGACGTGTGAAAGCACGTTACTTGAGGAATATGTTGCCATTACTTTCATCCTGGGGGCCTGACTATTCTAATTTCAGAGGTTACTTCCCATTCGTTTTTATAGCTGCTGTTAAAAGAATATTTTACTTATCACATATAATGAGAAGAATGAGAGAACATTACATTGCTTCAGCATTAGGTTAATAATTGATACATAAAACTGTATAAACTACTACGACTAAAAACATTGTCATATGTAAGTTGATTGTTCCTCAGTTTGTTTAGCTCTGACCTGTAATTAATAGTGCTGTATGTATTACAGCAGAAGTATAATAAATATTTCATATGCATGTATGGCCACGCAATGCATAACCAACACCGAACTAAGACAATGTTTGGCTTTGAGTGATATCTTACTGTCTGCTGACTGGAGGACTGTACATGTCTGAAAGTCATCAAAGTACATGTCTATACAAAGGCAAGTGACAAAATATTGTCAGCAAGGAAAATACTGTCCAGACTGAAAATAAGTTGTCTTTTAATTTGCCATGTTCTCTGCGCCACATACCATGTGACAGTTTAAGAGAAGTATATACCAGGTGACTGTGTATTTGAGTGCAGGGTCGTAGTGCGGCAGGCACTCTGTGAAGAAGGCCTCCTCGGCGTGAGCCCCGGTATGCTCATCCTCTAAATAGCCCCTCAGCAGCCCATCAGCTACGTCGCCTCTATCCACTAGGTAACACAGGAAGGTCTTGTTGCGGCCTGAGGAGTATTCCACATTCTTGAACTGGAACTTAAAGACAAAAGGATCAATTCGGTCCCTGTGTGAAAGAGAATAAATGACAGAAACATTGGCATATTAGTTTTCACATTCTGAAATGGTACAAAACCAATATGGGCTGTTTAATGAATATCTGATGTTTGGATCTGAGACAAAAAGCCTCAGCAACTGTGGTGCTTTCTCTCAAACACCAAATGAAGACTCTCATTAATTTAACTATATGTTCTCTCTTATATACTGAATGGAGGAGTGTATGTGTATGTGTGTGATGTGGCTCTTTAAACTATGGCTGCCCTCTGTCTCCCACCCAGCTGAGCAGCTCTCCAGAGCTTTGGGCCAGGTCCTCTTCTGGGTTTGCTCCCTCCCTGCTCCATACTATGAAACCAGCCTGCTTGCTTCAACCAGAAAATAATACGGTGCCAGGTAAGCGGACAGGGATGCACGATAATTTCAACGCAGTAAATGCCCGATCATTTCTGAGCTTTTATTTCTTCGATTTAGGGCTTGGCTACACTACCCCACTGTTGCATGAGCAATACTTTGTGTCATACTAAACATGTCATAATGGATGGAACTATTTCGTCTTTTAGGAGGAGTTTGTAAAAGTAAAGAGGCTGATTGGAGGTGAACTCTTATCAAAGATATGAAATTGTTGAAAGATCTGACAATGTCGAGTTGAGTTACAGCTTCTTCTTTTATGGCCTTTTCGCCTCTCTTCGGGTGATAAGATTGAATAGGTGGTAGATAGATAAATATATTTAGATATTCACTAATACCTACTAACTGTTTAAAAACATAAAAATCCTGCAATTCAATGTGATATTCACTCAGAAAAAGCAGTGAAATAGCTTTCTTGGCTGCAAGAGTTATGCATCATATTGAATTAGTCTTGAAGGACAGTCGCATATCTTTGATCATATTTCTACGGGGTCACATTTGTAAGCTAAGAAACACCTTCAGCTGGAACAAAACAGAACTGCTCAGATTTGAACAAATACAAGAAAACAAGATCATATCAGCCATGTTTTAACTCCTCTTCACTGGCTACAGTCAGTTGAATTGATTTTGCTGATCACCTTTAAAACACTGCATGGTTCGGCTCACAGCTACATGGCTGTATTGCTGCCCCCCCCCGAGTTCTGCTCAAGAGCAAAGATGCAATGAGGAATGCATAGGCTTGTATATCAGGGAAATTAAACAGCCATTGACCAAGCACATGGCTCAACACAGGTGGTATCAATGACCTTAATAACAACCCTACAAAGGTTAAAAATCCAGAACCACCACCACAAATCCCTTCCCTGTGTACAACCTTCCAGTTGCCCTAGGTTCAGCCCCTTCTTGGATAACCATGATGGATGTGAGATTACAATCTGGGTTTATGCTGTTAAAAAATGTAAATAATAATAAGACGTTATTGAGGTTCCAGCAGTTACTGTAAGTCGGGTAAAAATAGTGTGTGAACCATGACCTAAACAAAGAATCATGACTGCACTGTACTGTGTGCTGTTACCAATGAGGTGAATGTGTTTTTGTGAAGAAAGCTTGATCTCATGGTGACACCCTGCAGTAACACCTTACAGGCTAAAGCACAAGAGAACAGAGTGTTGGAGAGTTACTTGGAAAGATTGTTTTTGACAGCTACATTCGTTGTATGTGTGAATTCCATGCCAACTTTGGATTGGATCTGTGGTTGTGTATCAATGTGGCTGAATCTCTGTTCTGTTGGTTAATCTTGTATCTGTCCAGTTCACATCACTCTAACTACTGTTCTCATGTGCCTGACCAGATCTCCTGGACAAGTTTAAAGGTAACAGGAGAAGATCTTGGACTAAGCCTTACCACCAGTACTACAATCAACCTGAGTGATGGCTGTGGGAGAGAAGGTATGGTTCTCACTTCACTAACCCTATTTCCATAGAGAGTCACTGAAGTAAATAAACTATACTTTGATTAATTGAATTGTAAATTCAGTTGTGGGACTAATAGAGGAATATCTTATCTTATATATTATTAGGGTTGCAACTAATGACCACTTTCATGAAATCTTGATCTCAATATTGCAGATTGTTTTGTTCATATATCAATTGAACTGGTAGCAAAAACTACAAAAATAAAGACCCAATGGGAATATTCCATTTTTTCATTCTTTTATATTTCCAATAAATTTGAATATCAGTTTTTGTACTAGCCTTAAAGGTTCATATGGGTCAAGCCATGGTAGACACACACAGGCAGCTGCAGCTCACAGACCAAGCTGGTCTATTTAAAGAGTCTATGGGTGGGGGAGGCAGGGCCCCAGCTCTTTAATGTGAACAGTTGTTTTTGTGCCAATCTGCATTTTGACAGTCTAGGATATTGTCAACTGATACATAAGATACAGGCAGCATTTGCCCTCACTGTGGCAGTGTTGAGTCTAGATGTACACAGTGACCCCAGATGAAGGTGACTGCCTCATAAGAAAGACTGAATATTGCTTAATAGGAGTTATCTAATAACTAGCATGATGGCAAAAGTCTTCTCCGGTCGGTGTGTTTCTCAAAGGTGTGTGAAGGACACACTGAAAATTGTTCTCTGAATATGTGCCAGTTGGTGGACAAGATTAGAACGAGTTCACATTTGGCATTCTCATTAGAGGGCTCCCTGTTAGATGGCACTATTACAAATAACAACCTGTTATCTGTTCACATTTTTAGGTGCAGACACTGCCATTTAGCCAGCTAGTGGCCATGCAAACATGCAGCAGGTCAGTAATCAGATTTCTTTGTTACCTTATTTTTAGTTTAGTTATTTGAAGTGTGATTGTGATAGAAGTGGGACTGCATCAAATATGTTTGTGTTATATATTTATGTAAAAACAACGACCCCAGTTCATCCTCTCCCACTGTGCTGGGAACTGAACTGGGGATGGTATCCGTTTTCCAATTGGCCTCTTGGCCACCCAGTTTTCATTGGGCTTGTTATTTTCAATACAAGGATAATTCAAAACCGATGCACATGTTGACAGGTGAATAGAAACTCAGGTACATGGATACATATACCTCTATCTAGACCAACTTCTTGTTTGTATCCCATTGAAGACAATTCCTGCAGAAATTCAACAGTAACACACTTAAGTTCAACTTGGAATTAAATGAGTAAGGGCCACAGTAAACTTTAGCTGCCTCTATCCATATTTAACTATGCATATGTAATGGAGCTCACATCATGCTATGAGTCGATGGATAGTGACTGATACTGTGGAGGGACTGGAAAAAAACAGTGAAATGAATTCTAAAAATAATGATTGGAGTGTTTGAGGGCTTCAGTTAAGGACCTTGACAGAGAAATGACTCTTCAGAACATTCAGAGACTCAAACAAAATTATATATTTGTGTATACTTCAAACACCCCACCACTTCTGGAGGAGAACTGAGATGCATCCTAGCCAGATTTTGGTGAGGTGTAAAGGCAGCTATCTCTTCAAGAGATCTCTCTCTTTGTCTTTCCATCTCTCTCTTTTTTAAATTCCCCCACTGTGGGACAAATAAAGGCTTATCTTATCTTATCTTAAATTAAGATGCACACACAGCCTTTACTCTTTCTATAGTATAACCATAGATATAAGTCAAGCCAAGTCCATTTTATTTATATTGCACCATATGGTTATCTCAGGCCACTTTTCATATATAATAAATTAGATAAGATTCAAATGTGTTGTCATTGCACAGAGCACAAGTGTGAGGAAGCAGGCCACTCCCAGTGACCAGAGAATAGAGAGAGAGAGGCTTATCACCGTCATGCAAGTTTTGCAAGGTGCAAGCGCTGACTAAAGGGGAGGACGGTAAACAGCCTGTGCCTCGGGTGAAAGGTGTGAGAGGCAGCGTGCCCTCCTCAGACACCGGCTTAGTGGTGGGGCGTGGTCTTCACCACCCTTTGCAGTGCTTTCCAGTCAGAGACAGAGCAGTCGCCATAACATACTGTTCACTGTGCAGTTGGTAAGAATGCTCTGATGGCACAGCGGACACCCAGAACTTGAAACTGAAGACACACTCAACCTCCTCAACACATGTTAGACTAGCTTCAACAGGTGAAATTGGAATGATTGCAACAGACTATACAAGTTCACTGAAACCACTCGTGGTAATCTCTTATAGCCAGTATGTCAGTCCTAACATAAATGCTCACTGCAAAAACTAGATCCTCATTCAACATTTATTATTTCATCTGTCCACCTCTAATCCCAAATGTGGCGTACTCTGGATGTGTAGGAAGACATAAACTCATTCTCCAGTCTACAATCAGGCCTGCACCATGATTAGTCATAGGACCTGGTCTTCAATGCTTACAAACAGTCTTGTCAACAATTTTGAACAGTTGAAGTAGCTGAAGTCTGCTCAAAAAGTCACCAGATGATGTTATGTCCCAATTGTTATGTCCACAATTACCGACTGAACTGGCCACCAAAATACAAAAATAATAATGGTGAAAAAACGAAACAACATTAATGATGCTTTTTAATCAAAACTCAACACTACTGAACCAGGACTGTTTCCAGCTTCAAACCAAGGCATGAAGCTGATTTTCGTAGTAAAAACCTTCTAGTGAAAAGAAGCTCGCGTCACTTTGATTTTGAAGTACCTTTTATAAGCACTAAATTGTAGTTATTAGTTAGGCTTCTTATTTATTTTTTAATCAGATTCTAATTAAAATTAGAGTTGGTCTAAATCTACATCTTATAGTAACCAAGAATTTGTGTGAAGAGAGTAGAATCTCCTTTTTGAGACCAGAGAAGATTCACAACATCAGATGATCTGCATGGAGACATGAAACACTGAGATCATTGCCAGCCATTCAAATGCCACTGGCTATGAGTGATAACGATAGAGCATTTGTAGTGTTTTCTGGCCAACATGCTTGACATTGGCAACCATTTGAAGACCAAATCCACCAGGTTTCAGAATGAAGAGTTAACTTTTGGAGGATGTAAAGATGAACTCATGGTGGTCTTTGGACAGTTCACATTTTTGCTTCATGGTGAAGACCACAGGAGACACACTGTTTCTAATGCTGAGAGCGACATCAGGTGTTTAACTGAAGAGTTTGAAATCAGATGTCTCACTCAAGCCATAAGATCATTTTTCAGTTTTGATTGCCTCAGAAAATGCAAGATGCAACAGTGCATCCACTGTGTGGATGTGTGAAATTCTTCGGAAATATGAGGCCACCTTGCAACTTGCCTGACCACCATGCAGGCAAGGAAACTTTTGACAGCATCCTCTGTTTATGACTGGCACATACTTGTCTCTCAGCCCTGATGCATATCCGCCTGTCAAAAATGATCACAGAGACATTTGACCCAAAACCAGTTGCTGAGGTACATCTTCATCGTCTACCATCGAGCAGGATTGTGTTTCTTAAGATCATGCTCTGTATGGGTATATGTATAGCATAAGACCATCTCCTGGTACTGACTTGAGTATCTGACTAAAAAAGTTATGTGCACCTCTGATTATAGGTTCAGTTATAGGTTATCATTATAGATATTACATTAGGTACGTTGATCCCATCAACCTCATGAAAAGGTTAAGATTCATATCACCCTTCTCAGAGTGAGCATGTGAGATCAGTGGATCATCTCCATTAATCACTAGTGTCTACATAAAGCACATGTAGAATGAGAATAAGGTCACTCTGACATACATATTCTTAGCTCTATCTATTAAACTATTCCATGAACCATACTGAGTGATGTGGACCTACCCTGTGATGATTTCAAATGGAGGTAAATCCATTGGCTCAACCTGACAATCTCCATTCTGACCATTAGCTGCTGCACCATTGTTGCCTGCAGCCTCAGCTGCCGGGAGCTCTCCGTTGTCCGGTGCCCTTGCTCCCTCTGTCTTCACTTCCTTTGCGTCTTTGGTCATTTCAGCAGACTCTGCTTCCTTTTTCTCTTTTCTTCTCATGACTGGACGACTTTTGTCAGCCATGGTGAAAAAATTACTGTCTGGAGAATTTGTGGGTTCAGAAAGTCTGTATAAAAATAACTATGGTGATATTAAAAGATGACAAAAATAACAAGACATAGATAAAGACGGGGGGTAAGGACAGAAGGTCTGAAACTAAAAATTACTAAACAGAAGACGAGCAGAGAGGAAGGGAGACCGAGTGAGGGGGAGGAGTGGAATGGTAGAGAGAGCAGGGGAGTGGACAGGGAAGACGGTAGTGGAAGGAGCTAACCAAAGGTGGGGTGTGGGGGACACCGGGGTTAGACCATACATTTCATGGGTTTGTCCCTAGACCAGGATTATGTTATGGTTCATTTGAAGTAAGTCACTTATCTATTAGGTGTCACCCTTGAAATCATTTTATTGTGGAGAGGAAAAACTTTACACAGATATAATAAATCCATCAAAAACAAACAAACAAACAAAAAAACTCTTCTAAAGCATTGAGGAGCAGCTAACCAATCAAATGTTTTATTTTATTCGCTTTCAAAGGTCGGTTTTTAACTTAAAGTGACATGTTTTGTTATTTTGTTTTTGCTACAGAAAGAGTAATATTTAAAATATTGCATTAAAACTCAGCATATAATCTTCCATCAGCAGCTTCAGTCTAAAAATACCAGTACTTGTGCTAACCTTTAAAGGTTCATATGGGTCAAACCATGGTAGACACACACAGGCAGCTGCAGCTTGCAGACCAAGCAGGTCAGCTCTATTTGAAGACCCTGAGGGTCGGGGGGGAGGCAGGGCCCCAGCTCTTCAGTGTGGACAGTTATTTCTGTACCTATCTGCATTTTGACAGTCTAGGATTATAGCCAATATTGTCAACTGATACATAAGATACAGGCAGAATTTGCCCTCACTGTGGCAGTGTTGAGTCTATATGTACACAGTGATCCCAGATGAAGGTGAATGCCCAATGAAAAAGCTGACTATTGCTTAATAGGAGTTATGTAATAACTAGCATGATTGCAAAAGTCTTCTCCGGTCGGTGTGTTTCTCAAAGGTGTGTGAAGGACGCACTGAAAATTGTTCTCTGAATATGTGCCAGTTGGTGGACAAGTTTAGAACGACTTCACATTTGGCATTCTCATTAGAGGGCTTCCTGTTAGATGGCACTATTACAAATAACAACCTGTTATCTGTTCATAAAAGTTACTGGCGTCTGGTCGGCTAATGGCCTCAGTCTGTGTGTCTGCCAGAGAAGTCACACAAAATGCTAACATGTACTGTAGAATCTTGGTCACTGTAAAGACATGCAGCAGGTCAGTGATCAGATTTCTTTTTTACATCAGACTTTTTTTTTTTTTAGCTTATTCATTTTAAGTGTGATTGTGAAACAAGATTCTACTTCTTGATGCTTTGTTCTGGGCTGACAGCACAGTGGGATTGCATCAAATATGTTTCTATTAAATGTTCATGTTAAATCAGTGACCCCAGTTTTTCCTTTCACACTGTGCTGCAGTGCTACAGTCAAACCAACAACCAGTAGGCCACCCAGTTTGAACTGGACAATTAACAACCAACACACATGAAAAAAGGTGATTACAAACTCAGGTACATGTGCACATGCCAAGAGATCGTCATTCCAGGAAGCTATAGCTGCTAAAATCAAACTGCCAATCCTGATTAGTATAGGACAGATCTGTTCAGTGTGTACTGCTCTGACAGAGCACTGATACTGCACACGAGTACATGTGATACTGCACACGAGTACATGTGATACTGCACACGGGTACATGTGATACTGCACATGAGTACATGTGCAGTAGTGTGGCAGTGGTGAGTGAATGGTAGCCAACAGCTTGTGAGGTAGAGTTCTGGTGTGAGAGACAGTCATAGTGCAAAACCTGGAGGTGGGTGTGAGTGAGGGGGTCAGGGGGGAGGGGGTAAGAAAAGTTCCATCCATGGAGAATGTTGTGTGTGTGTGTTTGTGTCCAATATACTTACCCTCACTACGTAAACTACATTTATTACGCATACTGTGACATTACCACTGAGGGTGGCAGAGGGATAATTAAACATTGGACACACCAAACTAGAGAGAGTGAGAGCTGGAGAGAGAAGCCATCTCTAACTGCCAGCAGAATGGCTGTGGTTCTGGGACTCAGGAGGTAGAGTGGCTGTCCACTAATGAGAAGATCAGTGGTTTGATCCCACCATGTCAAAGTGTACTTGAGTAAGATACTGGGGCCATTGCACTGAGTTGTGTGAGTTTGTATGTGTAGATCCTAATAAGCAGGTCTGCCACCAACATATGAATGTGTGTGTGAATGCTGGCTTGTGTTGTAAAGTCTTTTTAGTGATCAGTTAGACTAGAAAAGCACTATATAAATGCAGTCCATTTACCATTTACTACATAGCACATAAACAGCTGATGGGGTTAACGAGTAAGTCGCTAAAAGAGAGCTATAACTCTTAGTGTTTAAGCAGAATTTAAATGTATAGCAGGTAATTGGCCTCTGTAATGAAAATAAATTTACCAAAAAATAATGCCACCGGGAATCTTTCCTCTTGTGGGACATAATGGGACACAATGTGCAATATCATGAACATACCAAATGAACCAAATACACTTACCTGTACTTCATTTGTTGTTGTACATACAGAGACTATGTTGTTTATCTATAATCCTTGCCATTAACCTGTTTATATTTTATGATCCTATAAATCTGTTGATGTTTGATATTATGTATATATTGTACCTTATTGATGTTGATATTTCTCTTTGTTCTTTATATATGACAATAATATATATGAATGACTATATGTCTGAGAGAAGTCGTCATGACACTTTTATGTGTGTAAATCTTTGTTCACTGTGAATACTTTAGTTAGTTAGTTAGTTAGTTAGTTAGTTTGTTTGCAACATAACTCAAAAAGTTCTGGACAGATTTTGATGAAATTCGAGTCGGCACTTATGACAACACTTAAAGATGTCTGCAGACTGGGGATGAAGATGATTCTGACTTTTGCTCCCCCAAGTCCAACATCCAGACTCAATTATCTGTTCTCTGTTCAAATGAAAGATGATAAGATATTCCTTTATTCATCCCACAGTGGGGACATTCAAAATCTTTTATTGATGATTATGATATTATTCTTCTGTAATCTAAGTTGGTAACTACACATCAATTCTTTACAATATGTTGAGATGTTATTTCAGGCGTATGCACAGTTCAAATGCATCATTTAGGAAGAGTATGAAACTGTGCTGTTACAATGCCTCAACCTCATAAAACCATACAGATAGACATGGCTTGAAAATGTGTTTTAGACAACAGGGGATTTTTTTTTATTGTAGTAGTGTGTTGCCTTGTTTTAATCATTATTATTATTATTTTTCAGGCATCTGCCCCTCTCAATCTGGGACAGGCTCACTTCCAAAAAACACAAACTACACACAGACTATATCTGCAAACTGGAACAGCATGGTCATAGCGTGGGGTGACTTTTGTCATGCTACAACAGCTATGCTCATTGTCTATATTTATTCTCTTGACCAAACAGCTGCTCAGTAAACCAATCCCTTACAAGTGGAGGGGACAGCTGCCATTCCACAGATCAGACACAGAGAAAGAGAGGGAGCTCAGTCAAAGCATCAGCCAGAGAAAGTGTGAGAGATGATTGAGCCGGGGGACAAATGAGTAGACAGAGCTACCCAAAGGACGACCACATTTTGAATAAGACTTTGACAGACCTTTTGGAATACCACTTCTAATTTAAAGTACACTGGGTACAGATACTCGAAGCCACAATGGCAGACAGCAGCAGTCCCCCATTGTCGTCCTACATCATGGACGAGGAAACTCTGAAGAGAAAACAGAAGGAGAAACTAAAGAAACTGATGGCCACAGGAGGCAACCCGAGGCCTGCTCGCTCTCTCCTCTTCCTGACGCTGAGGAATCCCTTCCGCAAGGCATGCATCAGTATTGTGGAATGGAAGTATCCTGCAGTCGTTAAGGGTCAGCAGGTGGAGGGATGAATCAAACATTAAATAACATTTCATGAGATTGTTGCCACCACAGTCCATAGTTACGCTCTGTAGTCGTTATATGTTTGCTGTTGTATTTGTAGCACAACTGTAAGTGGAATGTGTGAGTGTGTTTGTCAAGATTTTTGCTGTTTCATTTTGCTGATTTGGAAACATCTATATGTGAAATAATCTGCTTGACACGTCAGCTTCCTATGAATCACTTTCAGACCTTTTGAAATCATAATCCTCCTGGCCATCTTTGCCAACTGTGTGGCCCTGGCTGTGTACTTGCCCATGCCTGAGGAAGACAGCAACAACACCAACAGCAACTTGGTACGTCAGCATGCTTGTGTGAATGGATATGATCATTTATCTGTATCTCCGTCATGGATTGGTTGATTCCAGTGATCGACACCTCCTTTGAAGCGTTAGAGCCAATAGAATTCAGGGATAGCCACCAAAGTGAGATTGACAACACTGTTAGCCAATTAGAAGCCCCAGAAGGCAACTAGTGCGCCAGTTTGCCTTGCGCCCCGGACAATACCGTGGCCCCCCCGTATGTAAACAAAGCCTCCCAGAGACATCCGGTTTGTTTGCATTGTGGCTAAGGAAGTAGCGCTAACTGTTTCTGGTGTGGATTTACTGATAAACAAACTTTTCATGGCGAAACAGCTAAGGTAAGAGAAATTTTACGACTATAGTTTGACAAAGCGATATCGGTTTTTGCTGTTGTTTGTGTTGTTTGTGGCTGTTGCTTTGGTTTTAGAGAGCTTTGATGGATATGGTTTGAATCAGTGGACTGTCTGCTTTCGTTTGAGGGGTCGTTTTTCCGTTTTGCATAAAGTACCACATACCCACATTCTCTCATGATTAGTGCATTGTTTCACACTGTTTCTTTGTCTTACACAGGGGAGCCCCCCAATTGGGGCGCTCTTGGGCTCAAAGGGTTATTTGTTATCTTAAGGAATATCTTATCTTTTCTTATCTTACTTTACCTGCATATTCAATTATGGTATTGCTGGCTGTTAGAAAAACTCTAAGGGATCCACCGTATCTGAAACCACAGGTTTTATGGATTGGACCATCTTATCATCAGAGCTACAGATGGAAATGCCCAAAGTGGGCGCGTGACCTGTGTTGGCCCTGCTGCTTTGTGGGGGTTTACCTGCTTCTGAGTACGAAGAACTTGTGTGTTTCTCTCCTCTTCAGGCTTACAAGGTAATCTTGAAGGGATGTTTCTGTTCAGTCTGTTGAATCTGACAGAGAAACTAGAGACTATGGAGGCTGTCCAGTGGGATGTCTTGGGTCTCAGTCCTGTTTGTGTTTCTCTTGTAGTGAGTAACAGAATGGATTCCCTGCCACATACTCTTCAGCTCTCTGGTTTTTGTGTCATGCCCCTTTTGCAGCTCTGATGGAGCTTGGGGACAGCAGTGTATGTCTTTCTTATTTTACTGTGGGGCTCGTGTAGAATAACAGAATGGTGAAGTGTGGATGTATTTTTCTGCAAATTACAGTGATTAATAACCCCAAAACAGCAGCAGTGACATCCAGATAGGTATTCTCCAAAATCATGTGGTGTAGTTCTCTGAATACATTGTCCTTGTTGGCAGAGGGGGGATTTAGACTTTTTATAATGCACAGCAATTCTTTGGGTAAATGGCCTGCACTTTAAAGTGATATTTTCCACATCCACATTGTATAATTTTGAGACCAGACATTGGCAAATAGTATAACTAGGAGGGTGAGGTTTGTTCTACCAGCCATGCAGCAGAGTTTACACTTGGACCTTGTCTCGCTTCCACGGTGGCCTCAGGTTGCCAGGAACGCTCCCTGCTGTGGCCCAGCTCTGTGTGTCTCCAGCATGGTGACGTATCTCCAGGAAGGAGATGAGCACACTGTGGTTAAATTATCATCTGTGTCCCACTTTGCCCAGTTGTTTTAAAGTTGCCCGATCATAGGGCCCTTAGCTACCGCACATGGAAGTAAGACAGCGAGAGTAATAAATAGAAAACAGCTTAGCAATGTCATACACTGGAGAGCAGTCTTTGTCCAGTTTATAGCCAAGGACGAGCGCAGGGCCACTGCAGGGCTCTATCTGTGGGCTGTGTATTTCAAACAGACATTCACTGCAGGCTTGTGCTGAAATGGGAGAGGCCATAAAACATGCCAGTGGTGTGTGAGTTTGTAAGTGATGTAAAGTAGGTTTGTGTGTCATGCAACATAAAACTCTGATGAAGTTGTAAGAAACGTGAGAAAGGGAGATGATTTAACTACTCAAGCAACAGTGTGGGGATAAAAACAGCTTTAAATTGATGATGTAAACATCAGGTACAACAACGGACGTAACTGGAGGACTTCGTTGCTCTATCTCTGAGAAAGTCTGATATGCTGTTTTTTAAAAAAAATATATTTATATATTCATTACTAAGCAAAAACTAGACATGAATAATACTACAAGTAACACAGATTCAAACAAAAGCCATTGTTGTTGTTTTGCAGGAAAGCCTGGAGTACATCTTCCTCATCATCTTCTCTATAGAGTGTTTCCTGAAGATTGTTGCCTATGGATTTCTTTTCCATGCAGATGCATATTTAAGAAACTGCTGGAACATTTTGGATTTTGTTTGTGTATCTGTTGGGTAAGTTCTTAGCTTGTAACTCAGTGTTCTGCATGGGCGTGTTGTTCTTGTCCCATTGCTTTGCAAAATATTGGTCAAGAGGCAGAGTTCAGAGCATGAAGGCTCAGTGTGCTCTCCTAAAAAAAAACCTTTAAAAAGCCTTACCCTTATAAAAGCCCCCCATGATGGATCGATGGGCATTTGTGGCTTGATCACTCAGAAAACATTTGTAAAGGGGAGAGGCTTAGCAGGAAATACCTCATTAACCATTTGTCCAATCATCATAAATATGTGTATATATATATTCAGGTGAAAGGGCTTGGACCTGGGACTTCCCGCTTGTGGCTATATTTAGATAATAAACTTACAAATATATATATCCATGCAAATATAAATAATTCTTACATTCATTGTAGAAAGTGTTGCGGCCAGTAGAAATGGTTAATGTGCATTCAGTAGTCCAACAAACTGTGGTTTGATTGATGTGTGAACGGTATAAGTTCAGATATGCTGAGGAAATGTATTACTTATGTTCTGTTTGCCATGTGGGATGACATTCAATGGTAACTGTGCACTCTTCTTATTATTCAGACAGTACATCACAATCTCTGTGCAAATACAAACTCAGCATCAGTGACTCTATGGATCTGCTGAAGCCAGCTCAAAGTTGAGGAAATATGCAAGTGAGGGAAACATGAAAGCAATGAAGGAAACTGAGATTAACCAAAGGAGAAGCAGATGCGTTATGGCAATTGTCAATTACAATCTATTCTGGGATCATTGATCACTCAAAGCAACCATTTTAGCAACTGTCTGATATCAGGGAGAAAATAATGTTTTCTGATCTCATCTCTCCAGCCTGTTCACTGTGGCTGTGGATGCCATTAACCACATCAGTGGAGTGGAGGCTCCAGTAGGAGAAAAAGGCGGTGGCTTTGACATGAAAGCTCTGCGAGCTTTCAGAGTCCTCCGCCCACTCAGACTGGTCTCTGGAGTCCCCAGTAAGTAACTGCTCTGAAGTTGAATCTGAACTTTGAACAGTTAAAATGTGTATTATATTTAATTGTGTGCAATGCATGTAATTTAATGTCATCATGCTATAATCAATAGTACCAATTTAATATTACTACTATTCTTGCTTTATTCTCAGTAGCATCATTTATTACTACTAATAATAAAGATTAAGTCAGTCAAAATAAGCTCATGCCTCTGACTCTACAACAGTTATTAACCAATGGGAATGACTGCCTGCTTGAAGACGACGCACATTGTGGTCGCATACATGACAATTCAGATTGTTTTTTGTTTGTTTTATTAACAACAGTTTGACTTATTTCAAGGCCCATTCTGTTTTCCCCCTTAGGCCTGCAAGTGGTGATGAACTCCATCCTGAAGTCCATGCTGCCTCTTTTTCACATCACCCTACTGGTCCTTTTCATGGTCACCATTTACTCTATTATGGGATTAGAGCTCTTCAAGTGCAAAATGCACAAGACCTGCTACTACACCGGCACAAGTACATCCTGCAGCACAACGGGGTTATATATGTCAGTCATACTTGGGATGCGCTGACCTGATAGATGGACTGGTATTGGGGCCAGCGCTGATCTTATTTGGAGAATCATGTATTGACATAGTACAACACAAGACATTCTTTGTATTGATTTTTTAAAATAAGATAGAAGATATTCCTTTATTCGTTCCACAATGGGGAAATTTACAACCCTGGCAAACAATTCTAGCGTGTAATATAACTCACTATTTCTCAGTCATTTTGCCACTCAAACAGTACTGTCACACCACACACTACTTCGACCAATCTTAATGTTAACTCCTCTCTTACCATGTGTGCCTCACAGCAGCTACATAAGCTAATGAAGATAATTCTTTATTGATCTCCCATAGAGCAAATTCAGGCAATAATTAACATGTTGTTATCAGGTTACAAAGAAGCGTTGAACCACCAACCTTTCAGTTAACAGCCGAACATGCTAACCGATTTCACCACAGAGACTCATAATAATGGTGACAGGTTAATTTTTTTTAAGCCTACCAAAGACCACTTAGACCAAATTAAAAAGTAAGTCAGTAAAAATACTCTGAGTAGAAGTTGAACCTAACCACGACTCTCGTCTGGTTATCAGACATCATCGCCACAGTGGAGAATGAGAAGCCCGCTCCATGTGCCCAAGCAGGCAATGGTCGCCGCTGTACCATCAATGGCACAGAGTGTCGAGCTGGCTGGCCGGGGCCAAACAATGGCATCACACACTTTGACAACCTGGGCTTTTCCATGCTGACTGTCTACCAGTGTATCACCACACAAGGGTGGACTGATGTCCTCTACTGGGTAAGCTATTCATCTAGTGTAAAAGCAAACAATTAAACTCTCCAAATAAGTAGGTTTTGAAGTTGTCGTCTGATAATCCAATAATATAAGATGAGAAAAGATATTCCTTTATTCGTCCCACAAAGGAGAAATTCACAATATTCACTGACAATGCAATTGTTTTGCCTTTAAAGGCAAAGTCACACTTACCAATTACATGATAAATCAATTATCAGTTTTCACAGCAAAGATAAAAAGAGTGCTTCCTCTTTGTCTGGACAGGTAAATGATGCTATAGGAATGGAATGGCCGTGGATCTATTTCACCACCCTCATCCTGGTTGGCTCCTTCTTCGTGCTCAACCTTGTTCTGGGCGTGCTCAGTGGGTAGGAATACCTCACTCCTGCCCTTCCATTTATTTCATTTCCACAATTGCTTTTATTTTTCAGTTGGTTCTGTCTTTTTAGTTTGGATTGGTTGACTTCTTTCCCACCAGTGAGTTTACAAAAGAGCGAGAGAAGGCAAAGTCCCGTGGAGAGTTTCAGAAGCTGAGGGAAACCCAGCAGCTGGATGAGGACCTCAAGGGCTATATGGAGTGGATCACTCAGGCTGAGGTCATGGACATCGACCAGGAGGGACATGGTAAGATACGAGATGCAGATGAGAATACCTGTCGAATGGAAGAGGAAATGCCTGGGATGTTTTCTGCAGCAACCAGAAATGTATAATATCTACTTACGATATTAATAGACCCAGTAGATTAACTGTCAGGACTTATATTTGTAGCTGCATTGGTTCTTCTTCACTACACAAGCTTCCCATTTGTTCTTTCATCTGCAACAATATGGATAATTCATCATTATGATGTGTGACATTACACAATTAATTTGATTAATTACTAAAAAAAAAAAAAAGACACTTGAGTTTGCAGACCTAAAAAAAGCACCATATATATATATATAAACTGATTTCTAATATTACCTAGATGTCATGTCAAGAAAAATATGTTAAGTTAAGATTTTGTTATGTTGTGTGTTGTCTTGTGATTTCCTGTCTTATTTTGAAAATATAACTTTCCCTCTTGTTTCAGATTACTTGCCGTTCCTCTTGTGTTTCCCGCCACTGTGTGTTTCCACCTGTTCCCCCACTTCCTCATTTACATATTGTCTGCATCTTCCTTTGTCCTGTGCCAGTTTGTCTCGTCTCGTTCGAGCAGCTTACCACGCCATCCATGTATCGCTTGTTTCCATGTCAGGTTATTGTTTCATTTGTTACTTTGTCTCGCCGTTTTTTGCCAAGTATTTTTCCTCTTCAGAGTGATTTTCAGTTTGCAGATTTTCATTAAAAACTTTTATTTTGAACTTTTGGTCTTGGAGTCGTGCATTTGGGTTCAGTCCACAGACCAGCCTTGTCACTAGAGACCTGTAACTATGATGTGTATGTGTATGTGTTTTTTCATCAGGCCTGCTCACCACAGAGAATGGAGGCTCAGAGACTGGAAGTGTCGGCAAAATGGATACAATACAACTGATCATCTATTACTAGTCAGTAGTGTGTTCGTCATCTTTACAGTATTGTTGTTTTGTTTAGGAGACATTCATTCAAACAATATTCAGGGATGCAGTAATATTCAGATATTCACCTTCTCTGCATCTCTCAAAGACACAACAGTTTGACCAGGATACAGATTTCCACTGGTCTAATGTCCAGTCCTTGTTCTTGTCTGTCTCCTCCAGTATTTGTTCCTTTCCGAAGAGTTGATATCGAAATCTGTCTGGCAATCACTTTGCATTCATGTGGGCTGTAATGTTAATTGACAGTTTCCATGTCTGCTAATTGAACTGCTGTGTCCTCCCCTTGTCTGCAGTAAGCTGGCTCGTAAGTGGAATCGCTGGTTACGTCGTAAATGCAGAGTGTATGTGAAGTCCAGACTGTTCTACTGGTGGGTGATCATGCTTGTCTTCTTCAACACGCTGGCCATCGCAACAGAACACCACAAGCAATCCCAGAGGCTCACAAACTGGCAAGGTCAGGACATGACACGCCGCACATGTCTTGATGCATTTCATCCTGTTTATAGTACATGACAGCTTTCCTTAATCAACTCATGCCTAATATATAGGCATATATATATATATATATATATATATATATATATATATATATATAGACAGACAGAGAGAGAGAGAGAGCTGTCATCAAGGTGATTTAGAAATATCATTTCTATTTATGGTGAGTGATTTTGAGAGTTTTTTTGAGTTTGAGATTATAAATATACATAAAATGAGGCGTAATACTTAAGTGACAAAGAACATCTAATTTTTAGCCCACACTGTCACATTTAGTAAATGTTTGGTTAATGTAAACTTCTATCTACTCCAGCTATCTTTATTAGTAAGCTTATGGACCCAGTCAAAGTTTGTTTGTTCGATGAAGAAGCAGCACTGCCGTGCAGCTGAGTGGGTCATCTACTGATCAGAAGGTTGCTGATTTGATCCTCGGCTCCTCCAGTCTGCATGTTGAAGTGTCTTTGGGCACATCTAAAACTGTTCAAGACATGAATTCTGAATCCTACTGAAAGGTAGAAAAAATGTTTGCGAAATGAGTAGCTCTGGCTGCTCCTCCAAAAGCTCAGGGGAGGTTTTATTTGATTTTCACTCTCCATATATTTAGGTTAATATGTGCAAGGCAGTTGACAATATGCTTTCAAAAATACAAGTTACTTTTTGAGTAAATACACTTTTTTATGCACATTGTGATAACTTGATTTCCACAAGGTCAGTTTTTTTTTTTAGATATTATAAAGATATTTAACCAACATTCCACTTCTTCTCATCTTATTCTCAAGTTGTTGTTGCAGGTGGTGAACATTAATTATCAACATATTTTATTTCTTTATAAATATAGCTACTTGCAAATTTTAATCATGTCATGTTCATCTTGTAGTTCCATGCTATGAATAATGACTATTATTATTTATTAATTTGACTAGCCCTGAAAATTCTAGCATTTCTGTCTCATCAATCAAGAAAGCTGATCGTACATCACAGTTGGATTTTTAAATAAATAAATATAAAAATATAAATGAATTTAAATATCATTTTATTTTTATTAGAACTGTGTTAACATACAAATATTGAAAGCAGAACTTAAATATATCGATTCATTAATTCAGTAAGGGCTTCTTACTTGCTTCACCTTTTTTTTGTTTGCAGTGAAACAGTGCACTGTTTTCTATGAAATATAATGAATGCCATTATTAACCAGTGAAAATGTATAAAGGTATTTATGTGGCCTGCTCCAAACTGTTGAATGTTGATACAGTCTTAGAACAACTGAACCACTCTCTCTCTCTGTTTGTCTTCTTCGGTCTTTCATACTGTCTGTTCTTTCCTCTTCTTACTGTTGGCCCATCCACCGTCACCATCCACAGACAATGCCAACAAGCTGCTGCTGTCCATGTTTGCCCTTGAGATGTTCATGAAGATGTATGCTCAAGGCTTGCCCTCTTACTTCATGTCTCTCTTCAATCGCTTTGACTGCTTTGTGGTGTCCACTGGCATCATGGAGCTCATCCTTGTCCACATGGGCGTCATGTCGGTCATGGGCATCTCTGTGCTGCGCTGCATACGTCTGCTCCGCCTCCTCAAAGTCACCAAGTGAGATACGTTTAATTTACCTTAGTTCAGTTAGCAGTTAGCAGTTTGGTCCATATCCATCTCTGACCTGATAACAGAGACTCTCTCTTATATATAACCTAAGACTTTGGTGATTAGACTCCATCAGTGTGAAGCATCCTCAGTTCAATGAGGAAACACTTCATTTAGGAGTGATCAAATTCATACTTTTTTTTACATGGTGCACAATAAAGTTGAAGTGTGAAGGGTCTTCAGCAATTAGATCCCACCATGACATTGTCACTTTAGAGCTCAATTTATTATTGAAGTATAAGCAAGGTTAAGGGAGCAGGGAATAGCATGACATAGGAGACATTAGCTTCTAAAGTTCCACATACCGTTTATATACCTATGTTTTAGTGTAAGGTGCATTGATTGATTGTTATGTTAACTTAAACCTGTTATATTTCAAATGAGCTCAATCGATATTGGAAAGTCAAAATCACTTAATAGCAATTCTGATGGTACTTATTATTAATTGTTCACAATGCTAACTTCAAATCAAAGCTGTCTTTCTTTTTTAATATGCAAACATTTTTGATAATGATCCCTTAAATCTGTGTTATTAACGGATCGTGACCATGATATGATATAGAACAAACTTGTCACTGCTCTCAGAAATCCTCTGCTGGAGCCCAGTTTTATGATTGAACACAACTGACAGAATAACAAATGATGATTGAGCTGATCTTGTGCCCTAGATACTGGACCTCTCTCAGTAACCTGGTGGCGTCCCTCTTGAACTCGGTCCGGTCCATCGCCTGCTTGCTGCTGCTCCTCTTCCTTTTCATTGTCATCTTCTCCCTGCTGGGTATGCAGGTGTTTGGAGGGAAGTTCAACTTTCCCGACCAAGCCAAACCCCGCAGCACCTTCGACAGCTTTCCTCAGGCCCTCATCACTGTCTTCCAGGTGCAAGAGGGTTTTTCTCCTTTTTTGGTTTAGAAAATAAACGTGCTGTGAGTTCAGTGACGAACTTTATCATATAATTCTGTCCGTCTCTCTATGATTTCTATATATCAACCACTGATTCTCCTTGTGATGTTGAATAATAATAATGGAGATATTACCACACTTATGGTGTACAGGTACAGTCCGTGTGATGAGTCAGGGGTACAGGTGCTATAAATACCTACAGCCGCGTGTAGTGACAGCTGCTCTGGTGCTGGTGGCCAACATCACTGATGCAACTCCATTGATTTAATTGTGCTTTTTGTTCTCTGACTTTCATCTCATTGACAGGTCTAAGGTGTTGTCCGTATGCAAACTGATGTTCAAATCAAAGGAAAATGAATCAATGAATCATAACAGCAATGATGTGTAAATGATGCTTTTCAGATCTTGACAGGTGAGGACTGGAATGCTGTCATGTATGATGGCATCATGGCTCATGGAGGACCAAGCATGCCTGGTATTCTAGTCAGCATCTACTTCATCATCCTCTTTGTCTGTGGAAACTGTATCCTTATACAACCTGTGTGTGTGTGTGTGTGTGTGTGTGTGTCACACACTGAACTCTAGCCATGACACAGCTCAATTCATATCAAGTCAGTTAATTATCTTTGACCCTCCTGTCATTCAGTCATCCTTCTAAATGTCTTCCTGGCCATTGCTGTTGATAATTTGGCAGAGGCTGAGTCTCTCACTTTGGCACAGAAAGAGAAAGCAGAGGAGAAAAAACGCAAGAAAGCCCTCAGGTAAGTCTCCCTAAGTGTTAAAAATGAGACATATTTAAATAAATCTGTACTGACTCACAATCTCACACTCACACACTATGTTTAGCAGCATATTTCCACATTATGTGTCCTAAATTGACAAGTACAGTTATTTACCCTACTTAGCTATGGGTAGGTTTACACCTAAACATTACAGCCATATATGATAGCTGACCATGTCATTCTGCAGCCATGGCATGAATGTGCTGCTGTCACAGCCTCAGCTGTGCTGGAAGGCCTTCCAGCAGATGTTGGAAAATAGCTGAAGGAATCTGTATTGGTGAGGTCCAACGATGTTGGGAAACTTAGTAATAGGCTGACTAATTAATAATTATGATTTGCAGTTGTTATTAGCCTAAATCATTTAGTAAAAGTTTAAATTATCTTAATATTTTTATTTGTCCTCAAGATTTTCAGCCTCTGAATGGGAACTGACGTTAAGGGAAAATATGACAGATAATGAAGAGAATCTTTCCAATGAATGACCAAAGTAGATTATGGTTCTTTTGTTAATCATGCCTTGGACTGTCCCACCTCAAAAGCATCGGCCTCCTGTAGTTCAAGCACCCGGACTCTTCAGCGTCCATGCGAGGACCATGTTTGTCGTCATCCCAGCCCTGCTGCAGGGCAGGCCCTCCACCATGTCACTAACTAAACAACATACATTTGTTTTAGTCAGAACAATTTTCTTTAAAACTTCAGCGAACAAATAGGTGAATGAACTGTTCTGTTGATTTATAGGGCCAGCATGCCTGATAAGGCAACAGAGGAGAAAGCAAATCTGGCTAAGAAGTTGGCTGAGCAAAGGGCCAAGGGTGTCGAGGGCATCCCGACTACTGCTAAGGTGAGAGAGCATTCACCAACCATGTAAATTAAACAATGTACCTTTTTTTTCCTTTACCTTTCAACTATTTAATTTTCATATCTGCAGCTCAAAATCGATGAGTTTGAGTCAAATGTCAATGAGATCAAAGACCCGTTCCCTCCTGCAGACTTTCCTGGTAAATGCCTCCATACTGATTTGTTCATTATACTACTGCAGTCTCAGAGGTCAGACAGGCTTTTGCTAATCCCTACCTCTTCCTCTTCGCTAGGTGATGATGAAGAAGAGGATCCTGAGATCCCAGAAAGCCCCAGACCTCGTCCAATGGCAGATCTGCAGTTGAAGGAAGAGGCAGTGCCGATGCCAGAAGCCAGCTCATTCTTTATCTTCGGACCACAGAACAAGTATGATGCTTACCATTACAAGGAGTATATATATATATATATATATAGATTTTCTCAACAACCCATAAGAGTAGAAAGTGTTCAGTTCAATAAAGGTCATGATATTTATTATATATTATATAAATGAAGTTCCTAACGGATAAATAAAGTTCTTTTGAATTTGAATTTGAATTTGAATTATTGACAAAGTTGCCATAATGACTATGAGAATACAATCAGTCAATAATTTGAAGCTGTAAAGCATTTGACGTGTCAGTTAATTAGCTGGGGACATTTACTCATGTACATGGGACAGACTACGCCAAGTAGCAAAAATGTTTTGCCATAATTTACCATGGTTACTAAATAACTTTTTGAAATTCTGCTGGAGGCATTTCACAAGTTCTGTGGACGTTGTCATTTTTAGGGAACGAACGTGTTTTTGAACCATTTCAGGTTCCGGAAGCTCTGCCATCGTATTATAAATGCAACTACCTTCACCAACATCATCCTCCTCTTCATCCTGCTGTCATCTGTTTCATTAGCTGCTGAGGATCCCATTGACCCCATGTCCTTCAGGAACCAGGTAAGGCGAAGTGCATCCCCTTGTAATTTCAATCCACAGTGCAACTGAAACATTACTGTCACCTTGGTATATACATGTACATTATATTATTTATCTAATAAATAATGTGATGTTTTCAGGTGTTGGCCTATGCTGATATTGTCTTCACTTCAGTGTTCACAGCAGAAATTGTGCTCAAGGTAATAACCACACACACCACATGTGTTTATGCAGATGGGTGACAAAGGCGTGAAGAAACACAGTGAATGTACTGCCTTACAGGTCATGAGGGGTCACTGAATGGTTTTAAATATGTGAATCATAAGCTGTGGCCATTCGGGAACACATCGTCAATCTTTTATAAAGCTGCCTTTACAGATGCAGACATTCAGCAGCAGCACGTTGACATGCTCTGTTATTTGTATGCAGTATTGAAGAGACTGGGCAGCTTATCTTGCAAGCACTTTGTCATGACTTTTTTCACCTATTATTCTGACTTAAAGCAACTGAAAACATAACAAAGTCCCACAAAAGTCTTACAAAGGAACATGGACCCAAAAGTCACATTTGTTACAATAACGAGGGACATGCAGACAAGCTCAGTCATTTACAGATTTTTAATTTAAGTCATGACTTAATAACTTGGTTTAGAAAAATATAGTTAATAGACATTACATACTTTGTCTTGGTCAAAAATATTTTTTCATCCCTTTGTTTTTTTTATTTTAGTTAAAATGTAAGCACCAAATTATCTGCACAGTTCAGACAGACGTCTATAATGACAAAGGTAGTCGTAATGGTTATGGGATGCAATAATTGTTTTAGGTGTGTAAGTCTGCATTTTTTTAAATCAATGGATAACATGTATTGTTTTTCAGATGACAACATATGGTGCCATTCTTCACAAAGGCTCTTTCTGCAGGAACTCTTTCAACATATTGGACCTTTTGGTGGTCAGTGTATCTCTCCTCTCAATGGGAATGGAGTAAGTGGAGTCTATACATATATCATATATCACATATATATGTGGCAACAAGAGTAAAATGATACATAGGAAAATGTGTTGTTGCTGTGTTTGTATCATTTAGATCCAGTGCCATCTCTGTAGTGAAGATCCTCAGGGTGTTGAGGGTACTCCGTCCGCTGAGGGCCATCAACAGAGCCAAGGGACTCAAGGTATGAGACGTCTATGAATATACTTACAATTTTGAAATAACCTCATACTTGCCTGTTCATATAATCATCATATATTTGTAATATCCCTGTCTTTGTAGCATGTGGTCCAGTGTGTGTTTGTTGCCGTCAAGACCATTGGAAACATTGTATTGGTTACTATGCTACTGGACTTCATGTTTGCCTGCATTGGAGTCCAACTTTTCAAAGTGAGTAGGAAGTGAAATAACATATTTGGTTATGTAAATAACCTATTATAAATCTACCTATTCATGAAGACACATTTGTTGTCCTCCCAGGGCAAGTTCTATGCCTGCACAGATCCTGACAAAATGACTGAGGAAACATGCAGGTAAGGACTTTGTTGTGCTTATTAGAACAGTGATGCTGTGTAACGCCACTCTAGACCTCTTTGGTTTTTTATATCTGGAGGGCTCTGTGCTGATATTGCTCCGTATTTATTTAAGCTTCTGTTAAAGTTGGCTTGGCCGCTGCTCTATATTAACACATTTCAAGGCAAAAGTAATTCAAAGTGATTTCAGCTTGACATTAGAAAAATCATTCAATGAACAAGGCACATTAGACAAGATTGTTTTTCAGTTTAGTTAAGGTCTACAAACTAGCTATTTCCAGGGCTTTCCACTTCATTTCAGGACTTCTGTACAGTTTGTGCAGTTGTCATTATGTGAGAATATGACTGAAGTGGTATGTGACACATGTGACGACTGTGGGGAACACTAAATCTGTGATATAGCTAGGACCCTGATACACATGTTTTAGAGAAAAATATGTATTTCATGTCAATTTTTCATTCAAAATATTTACTTGAATAAAAAGGGAAGAGCCTCAGAGTCAATTTTGCTCACATTCATAAAGGATACCAATAATTCTGGAGAGCACTTCTTTATGCATCTGTGGCTCCTCCCCCCTACCTCCAGTGAAGAGCAGTGTCTCCCATGCAGTGTCTCCCAAAACGTGAACTTAAACAAATGAATCATTTTCATCTGCTACTGCCATGAGTTCAGAATTATAAGATAAGAAAATTCCTTATTGATCCCCCATAGGGGAAATTCAGGAAAGCTCATCTGACTGAGCCAGCAGTTCTGACAGTTATCATAATGTCTTAAGAAGTCTTAAGCTGAACTTGGTGAACCCTGCAGAAAGCCAGATGAAGGCTGATTTGGACTGTGGCCCTGCATCTCACCTGCCTCTCTTTCCCTCCCACCATGTGGCTTAGAGGTTGGTATATCAGGTACCAGGAAGGAGCACTTCATGAAATGGAGGTCCATAAGAGGCAATGGACCAACTCAGAACTAAACTTTGACAACATCTTCAATGGCATGCTGGCTCTCTTCACCATTTCTACCTTTGAAGGATGGCCGAAGTGAGTGTTTCTATTCATTCAGCATTGACACCTTCAGATTCAGTATTCTGCTGTAAGCACCATCTACCCACTGTATATGTAGTTTAGTCACTGATATGGAATAAATCTGAAATCTACTTTTTACTGATTTTAGGTATATAAGGTATATTTCACTTTATTTTTTAATTACACCTCTGTACCCATGCATGTCTCTTTGTTATTTCCCTAGGTTACTATATAAAGCCATTGATTCAAACTTGGAGGATAAAGGCCCAGTATACAACAATCGAGTGGCCATCTCAATCTTCTTTATCATCTACCTCATCCTCATTGCCTTCTTCATGATGAATATATTTGTGGGCTTCGTCATCGTTACGTTTCAGGAGCAAGGGGAGCAGGAGTATAAAAACTGTGAGCTGGACAAAAACCAGGTATGTTCAAAATAGCTGCAAATGAAAATGTCTCTTTGCCTGCCTTTACATGACACCAGGACTGAGCTCTTCACACACACACACACACACACACACACACACACTGAACGCGCAGCTATGCTAATTGAGACGAAAGGCCATGACCTAGAGAAAGTAATTGTCACAAGTGCAATAACTTTGTAAGGGTGACAGTACAAGCAGTTCACTGTGATGTAAATGTACCAAAGTATGACAAGGCACAATGTGACAGTCTGTATATGTCTGTATATGTAAACACATATAATTGTGTCCAAGTATATGTGTCTGTGCACATGTACACTTTCTGTAATGTAACGTTAACCCTGCCTCCCCCCCTCACCTTCTCCTGAACCCCTCCAGCGCCAGTGTGTGCAGTACGCTCTGAAGGCCCGTCCACTGCGCTGTTATATTCCCAAGAACCCTTACCAGTACCAGGTGTGGTACATCGTCACCTCCTGCTACTTTGAGTACCTCATGTTCCTCCTCATTATGCTCAACACCATGTGTCTGGGAATGCAGGTATGAAGACAACACACACCACAGACATATAACACACTGTCTGAATCATTGAATGATTGCCTCAAAATTGACTGCATACCCTGCACATTTCAGAGTTCATATTTTTTTTTCTGCTCAAAAATGCTGACATGTTGCTACACCAGCCCTATTTGCCCTCTGCCTCAGACAGTCTGTCTCTTTGCGACATTCCTACGTGCCTGATACTGCAGGCCCACTCCCTGTATTGATGTAACCTGATAAATATGATCAAAGTGTTGTGACATTTGGAAGGTTTTTTTTGGAAATGTTGAGTATTTATAGGTATTCTCCTGCCATGATCTGTTTCTGGCCAGTGCTATCTGACAGACAAACACAACACGCTGTATGTCATGTATAAATATACTTATCACTGTGTGTCACTTTCAATCTGTACCTCTTTAACCCACAGCACTGTAACCAGTCAGACCACGTCACTCACCTGTCCGACATGCTGAATGTGATTTTCACTGTGCTCTTCACTGTGGAGATGATCCTTAAACTCATGGCCTTCAAAGCCAAGGTTAGTCAATGTAGTAGTCCACCTTCCAGATGAATCACATGGGGCCAGACTCTGTCATTCAGTCATAGTGAATTCACAAAAAAGGTCAACTTGGATTGGCAGATGCATATTGTAATGTATTAAATATGAATTTACAGAAGGAAAACACACACGTAGTTAAGGAGTTTTTCAGGCCACATACACGAGCATACTTCTGTGAGTTGACCTCTTCTCCAATAGAAGGACATGTGAATGCTCTGCTGTGCTCATAATCAGCACAGTTCTGCTGCCACAGACTTTGAATGTTCGTCTGCCTCTTTATCCTTCTTCATTTCTTCATTACCTGGAAACATAACTAGTCATTTTTGCTTGGTTGCAAAGCATCACTGAGGCAGCTCTCACATAATAAGAGCCATTCTGCAGGTTTCACATAGAGGAGTATGATTGACATATGTCCCACCATCACAGAGAGACGGAGACAGATCAGAGAGCACAGACCACACCCTGCATCCAGCAGCACATACACTGGCTGGGAGGTGAAATGTGGGAACTGATTTGGCTTAGTTGACAATGATTTGAAGTATGTGAAATATTTATCTGTGTGCATAAATGCATCATGGCAAGTGACACTCCAACACACACACAAATCCACTCTTATCTGTTTTGTTTTGTTTTTTTTCAAAGGGCTATTTTGGGGACCCGTGGAACGTCTTTGATTTTGTCATCGTCATTGGAAGTGTTGTGGACGTGATGCTGAGTGAAATTGATGTGAGTACCATGCTCTGCTGTCTCTCTTGTTTGTCTCTGTCTGCCTCTGTTGCTCTCTGTCCCCATTTCACTCACACACACATATACAGAAGACTGAACACACACAATTATTATTATTTTGGGGCCATTCCATCTCCTCACAGGTGCCATCATTCTAAATCACCTTATGTCAAATTCAGCAGACATGTCCTCACTGTCTGCCAGCTGTTTGACTATTTGACTTCTGTTTGACACTATTCAAGTCAACTGACAAACTCTGACCTCTGACCTCTGCCTCCACGAGCTACTCTTCCATGAGTAATGACATTACCATATGATAGTATGACACATAAATAACTCCAGAGATATCACCTTGCCCTATATCCTATTGATGGGATTGTCTCAGCATGTGGTCCCTAAGCATTCATTATGTTTGGACACAAAATGTAAAGTGTATGGTATTTTTGCAAAACATAGTAAAGAACCTAGAGGAGCAGCCTGAAAACACTCACACTTATCTTAGCTCTCATTTTGTGTTTGATGACCAGATATTAAAAGCCTGTATTTTGTACAATTACAGTGTTTCCTTTTTTTATTTTGATCAACTGCTTTACACATGTAGACCTAATAAATATAGATGTTATATGCTCTAGTCTTTTTGTATTTTCTTTTTCTTTTTGACTGTCTCATGTCCAGCAGAGAACTTCCACTTCTAGCAGTTGTTTATTGAAATAATCTGACACTTGATTTAGGCAGTGTGGTATTTCTCTATAACTGAATCTATAAAACATCAATCACTTGGACAGGACTTTCTGAGCTCAGTATCCGGGGGGAGAGAGCAAACCTGCTGTGCATGGAGCTCTGAGGGGTCACAGAGGGAGACAGTTCATGTGATTTGACAGTCTTCAGAATGAGAACAGTAAATCTTGACAGTACAGGCATATATGGTGCATATATGGTCTGTATCTTTCATTTTATGAATGGTGAAATTAAATGGGTTTTTTTTTGTCTCTGCTGTCTATGGTCATGCCTTCATCTCTCATTCTTACTTACTTTTGCCACATACACTAAAGCTCAAAGCTCTTTTTCTTTTTTCTCTGACATCACCTCTTGGATTCTGTGTTTCCCTCCCACAGGCAGCACTGGCCTCCTCTGGAGGACTTTACTGTCTCCATGGCTGCGCTGTAACTATTCACTTGCTTCAGTTTTGCATGACATTCACATGTTGCATGCTGTTTCTCTGAACAAGCCTGGGACTGACAAAGCCAGGGCCCCTTTCCCAAAGTATTATGAACCCATTCACGCTCACGAGGTGTTCAATTGAGGTAGGCTGCTCTCAGCCAATAACAGGCAAACAACAGTTTCCTCCAAACACAATCAAGTATTGACTGTTAGGCCAACACTATTAACATATAATAAGCAAACACCGATGGTGATTCTAAAGCCAAAGTAGTGAGTCTATACACTGTGCCTGTGTAAAAGGTGTGTGTGTGTGAGACAGGGTGAGTGTGTGTGTGTGAGACAGGGTGAGTGTGTATTATGTTGGAGTGTGTCACAGACACCGTGCTGAGTGTAGATTTAAAGGCCAGAGTGTGTAACTGGAGCCTCTAAGATCATGTCGAGAGGTTAGTATAAAAGCTTCGTTTGCCATTCTTTGTTCTTGTACATAGGAACAATTTGGATACCGGTTTGTGCCAGAGTTTCCACAGACAGTGAGGCAGAGTTCAGACTGACCCTCCTCTTTTACAATGGAATTAGTGTTTAACATACTACTGTTACCAGCCTTTGAATGGAGTTGTGAGAACATTTGTGGGAAACAGAATCTGTGGGTAGTGGTGTCGTCCCTACAACACAGCAGAGCTATTACAGAAGTGACAACAGAATAACATTCAGAACAGGTGAGCTGCATATTGATATAGGAGACACTGCTGCTTCATTTTAGGTTAAATATGTTCTTCTTAAGCTTCGGTTTCATATAGAACAATTCCAGTTCTTTACTTGTGGTTGATGTGTATTTAATACAGTAGCATGACTGCTGACAGACTGCTGACGTGAAGAGACTCTTAACAGCATGCACATGCATTCACATTCACAAGTACTGCTGTGGAAATGTACGTGCATATAAAGAAATGCTCAGTACAGATCACCATTATCAGGAAATGGGAAATTGTTATTTATGTGCTTTGACTGAAGCAGCTGAGATGTGATATTTTGCTGTGATAATCTTACCTTAAAAAGACCTAAGCTTTGAGTGCTCCGTGATTATTAGTCTGTATAGAATGGTGGAAACATTTGACAATAGAGGATGCAAACTTCTACTGAAATCTGTATATTAATGAAACTGTTCAACTCGATAACAGTATTATCTTTTTTTAAAAATACTTTAATAATAATTAAATAATAATTAATTTAATAATTTAGTACAGAAATATTACTTTGAGTTCTGAGAACCATTGGTTTTTCTTGTAGAAGATGAAAGAAATTTTGACTTCATTCTGAGATTAGAAGTCTTCCTGCTTGACTGCCATGAGACACTGATCCCTTCCTTTGGAAAGACCTTTCATATGAACTGTGAATGATGCTGAGTGGCTGAAATGTGTTGATGGTAATGATAGGCCCATATATTTGCAAACTAACCCTAGTTTACATGGATTACATTATATAATGCTTCAGTTGACTGGACACTGACAATTAAACTGTAGTTTTACAAACTTGTGTTCAGCTCTAATATTGACCTGCATGTTGAATCTTTTCTTTTGTTTGAACAAGTTCACATAAAAGCATTCTTCTGCTCTTCATCCGTGAGCTTCCTTTATGAAATGATGAGATGTGGTTGTGGTGATACTAACCCAGAAAGTACAGTACATACCAAAACATGTTTGTGAAAGCCATTTGTCAAAGGGCGACATTAGACAAAACTGTGTTTCTGCAGGAAGAGGATCCCATGGAAACAATTGCAGTGAGTTGCTTTAACCTTTCTTGAGTTTGAGTTTCATGGAATTTATCAGCTGGCACTATGTAATGCAATTTGTTCTTGTTCCCTCTGACAAGTCTTCGGAGAACATGAGTGTATCAGTCACATTCTTCAGACTATTTCGAGTCATGCGTCTGGTGAAACTTCTGAATCGCTCTGAGGGGATACGGAATCTCCTGTGGACCTTCATCAAATCCCTTCAGGTCAGTATCGTCACTCAGCATAATTCAGCAGCTGTACTTTAGAATGATTGTATCTGACAGTGTCGTGGTCGTTGTGTTGCAGGCTCTTCCTTATGTGGCCTTGCTCATTCTCATGCTGTTCTTCATATACGCTGTGGTTGGAATGCAGGTACACACACACACACACACACACACTGGCCATTATAGATAACTATACCATAGCCAATCAGAATGAAAACCTTCTGATTGGCTAAAGGCGTGTGTTAACTTTAAACCCATCATGTATGTGTTTGATTGCAGTTTAAACTAAAATATAGAAATAAAATAGAATAGAATATAAAGAACTATATGATACTCAAGTACACAGGTGCATAGTAATTGTAAAATATATGAATTGTAATATAAACAGGTTGGGCTGTAATGTAGTAAAGGTGTATATGTATAAGTGAGCTAATAGCCTCCAAGTGTGTACATTCAGTGGCTGTAATGGATGACATGAAGCAGGTCACCTGACCTGGGTATGATCTCTAACAAAAGCTTCTTTTTTATGCAGATATTTGGTAAAATTGCACTGGTTGATGGTACATACATCAACAGGAACAACAACTTCCAGACGTTCCCACAGGCTGTTCTGCTCTTATTCAGGTTGGTGAGAGGGTATATCCATATGGACACACCCTGTGGACTGAAGCTGCTCCACCACAAATGATCTGCATCACGTGGTCAATATCCATAACCTGTATTGTGCTGAAGTTCAGAGTTGTCAAATCTTTACAAGACCAATGTCTAAACAATCATAATGATAACAAATATACAATGGAATAACATTATGTTTACGTTTAATTCAGGCTTACATGCAGGTTAGGGAATATATCATGTGATTACCTGCTCAACACCATGAGTGTTTTCATCATGTAGAGCTGCCTCAGAGCCAGCACTTCCCCCTGACACTTTTTGTAACCATAAAAGTTACATACAAATGCACTGTTTTATAACAATTTTATTTTAAATGACACTCCAATTGTCATTTCTTTAAATGGAATGTAACCACATCATTGTAAACCTGACTGATGAAGGGTAATGAAATGTCAGTTAACACTAAGGTTCAATATATGAAACATGCTCCGGTGTTTAACACGAGCTCATTCAGAAGGTAATCTTTGTGCCTCATGTAGAGGTTCAGAACAACAATACATCAGGGTGCCTGGTGCCATTAGCATGTCTTGTCTGGTAGTGCCCCTTTACATTGAGTTCCTTATACATGGCAACAGTGTCTTGGAAAATTAAACATCAGTTTTCAGTGAAATAATAGTGCAGTTGGAGATGTTTGAATATCTCTGTTGTGCAGATGTGCTACAGGGGAGGCATGGCATGAGGTGATGCTGGCATGTATGTATGGGAAGAGGTGTGACCCCAAGTCCGACTACCTGCCTGGGGAAGAGTATACCTGTGGGGCGAACTTTGCCATCATCTACTTCATGAGTTTCTACATGCTCTGTGCCTTTCTGGTAAAACAACACACACACTTACATGAACTCACATGTAGCAGTGTTTCTTTGAGCTCTGTTTATAGTAGCTCATCTTTCCATTGCTTCTTCTGACAATTCATGGCTGCTGTGCACCTGGAAAATTTGCAAGCTGGACAGCGTGCTGCATTAATGTGATAACTGTCAGTTGACTGACATCATTAGCAGTGCACTGCATCCATAACAGTTCATATTTACAATAATGTTTATTATTTCTTTCATCATTAGGTGTTTGAAAATGTGTGGTGGTCCAATGGTTAGCATTCAGTGCTCTCACCGCCGAGCTACATGTTCATTAAATTAAATGAATAAAAACATAGCTGATCTGTTGCCACTTCTTGCACAGTAAAAAACTGGAAGGAACGCAATCTCATACATGTAATCTTAATAATAATGAGCTTCAATAACTAAAAGGAACTGGCAGCACATAAATAAGGATTCATTTAAACGAGACATTCAGGCCATGTGGTCCATATCTCTCCCCACTGGGGCCCAGTGCCACAATCATACTCACACATGCGAACAGTAAATCTGTATATTGGCTCTATTGTTCACAGATCATCAACCTATTTGTGGCTGTGATCATGGATAACTTTGACTACTTGACACGTGATTGGTCCATCCTTGGACCCCAGCACTTGGATGAGTTCAAGAAAATCTGGGCAGAATATGATCCTGAGGCCACGTAAGTTCTTGTGTGTGTCTGGTTTTGACTGGAAAAAGTGCCTGACTTCACAGGGGTGGATTGAACAGGTTTACATTTCATTCATTCATTTCATGATCACAGTTACCACCTGCAAAATCACATGGACTCGGAAAATCATCCAAACTCCTTAACCGTCACTTAAGATCTACAAACAAGACAAATCAAGGATAGTCGAGGCTCTTTACTATTAAATAGAAGGAATTACAGGAAATGCTCAATCTACCATGTATTCAGCTTGCTTAAATTTGAGAAAGATCCACTGTCTGTATTTGTGTAAATATAAAATCTGTTCTGTCTTACAGGGGGCGTATTAAGCACCTCGATGTGGTGACACTACTACGGAGAATACCTCCTCCTCTGGGTTTTGGAAAGTTTTGTCCTCATCGTATCGCCTGCAAGGTGAGAAAAATGCTTTGCCATAAACTGCCAGTTTGATGCTTAAAGTAGTCACAGAGTAGGCAGACTATCATGCTCCATTAAAAAAAAAATGAACAGTGAACGAAAATGAAAGACAATAATGGCAATTTTCTATATTCTATTTTCTATTTCTATTCAATATTTATTTCATACATACACTGTATATATAGATTTCTGTATTTAGTAACTGAATTAATGATTTTTTATTGTGATGTGAATTTTGTGATTATGATTGGACAGCTGATTGTTTTTCATTTTGGCAGGGACAGTGCCCCTCAAGTTTCACTTCACTTCTTTATTTTTTATTTAAACATTTTAAATCATTTCCCTCATTAAAAATGTCAGACAGACAGACAGACATTTTATTGTCTCAAAATGGGGAAAAAATACATATATATGTATTTAAATTTATGAAGTGATATTGCCTGGAAGTCGGGCTGCTGGTACTATGTAAACACTCTGCTGCCCCCTAGTGCCCAATTCTCTCACACACAAGGTATGATGATAATGACTGACATGTCAAGAAACAGGAAATAATGAAAGACATAGTCTTGGTGGACGTTAAAACACACATGATGTGAAAGAGGCTGAGAAAAGATTGCACCACATATTCAAACCTAGTCAAAAAATGTGACTATATCCTTTAAAAAGGAAAGAATTCAATGGAAAATGCATATAAGATATTTATTAAAAACTGAAAGTAAATATGACCTGATAAGAATTTATTTTGTATTTCAACTTGTTTGAAAGTCATTTCTAATCTCAGATATGATTAACATTTCTTAACAATCTTGTGTGTATATGTGTTTGTTTTCACAGAGGCTGGTCTCCATGAACATGCCTCTGAACAGTGATGGAACAGTCACCTTCAATGCCACACTGTTTGCCCTGGTCAGAACTGCACTCAAGATAAAGACAGAAGGTTTGTGTTATCAAAAATGTATGTGTGTAGCATAGTTAAAGTAAGGTACGTAAGGCTGGGACCACAGAGAATATCTCTTATATTTTCCCCTAAGTCTGGGAATATTCAGAATGTTTGAGGATTCAGAAACATTTAAAAACTCAAGAAGTTCTGGCATGTGATAGTTGGAGATGGGACTCCAGTTCAGCTCCAGTCAGTTTCCAGGGATACTGAGCGGACTTGATACAATATTACATTGGTTATCCAAAGGACATCATATAAAATAGCCTAAACGTGTTAGGCTATTAGCTGTTGATTAAAATGATAGTTCAGAGCACAGTCTCGTGGAATTTTAATCACACCTCTCTTTTAAACGTGTTCAATTTAACACATTTTCTTTGTCTCATTATTGTTCTTGTTCTGTTGTTTAGGCAACTTTGAACAGGCCAACGAGGAGCTGAGGGGGATTATCAAGAAGATCTGGAAGCGCACCAGTATGAAACTACTGGATCAAGTCATCCCACCTATAGGAGGTCAGCTTTCATGATGAAACAGATGATGTATGCACTGGGAAAGTTTCAACCACACCAACCACAAGTGGTTTACCTCAGGTGACCTAAGGTCCACACAAAGTTAAAGAAGCAGTGTTGCCTCAGCTCTCTGTGATGGACATATAGCTTGACTTGTTGCTAAAGTAACAGCCAACTGTAATGAGACTGTTACAGTGTAAGAAAAAGACCTGACTGGTACAAGTACATTCCAGGAGAGAGACACAGAGAACTCCTTATATGTGGTAGATAAAGAAGCACTTCCTTCATCTGTGAAATCATTCAATCATTGAAATCTCAGTAAGAGCAACAGAGGAGGGGTCCCTCTCCCAGCATGGAGAGACATACAATAGATGTTACCAACATGATAATATTACAGTGGGACCTGACAGACTGACAGACAGACAGACAGACAGACAGACAGAAAACCTCTGTCCTGTGCGATAAGATCAAATCAAGAGAAACTACTCACTGAAATGAGTCAGTGACCTTGGAATGGAACTGACAGCAGTTCCCACCGCGTGACAGCTGTGAACATGTGGCCATGCAGCATTCACTGTGGCCATTTGGCTACCAAGGCGCTCCTGGAGACAGTCTCAGTGTTATAAGTAGCGGTCTGCTGGTCTGTACAGTGAAGGTCTCCCTTACTGGACATGTTAACTCAGCCAGTGGATTGAAATCCAAACCAACTATAAATCTTGTCGGCTCTCTGATTACATGTGACCTGTTTAGCGCTAAGTCTCTAATGTTAAACTTGGCATAAACACCTAACTATTTATGCATAAAATAGCGGCACCTGTTCCAGCACGATAAAGGCTTTCAGCAGGGCGTCAGGGCGGCCCCCAAGGCGTCAGGGCGGCCCCGGACAAACCCACAGCCCTGCTCAGTGCAGTAACAAACCAGCCTACTGCACATCTCATCATTACCCCACACAGGTTACCAAGCAGAGGAAATGAGTTGATGCTGACCCATCTACCTGTTCACTCAGGGGGTTAACCACCTGCAACGTTTAACAGCACCTTTCGTGTGCTTTTCTGTGTTTTAACAGACGATGAGGTGACAGTGGGAAAGTTCTATGCCACCTTCCTAATCCAGGATTATTTCAGAAAATTGAAAAAGAGACAGGAAGAGTACTACGGCTACCGGCCCACCAAAAAAAGTGCCACACACGAGATACAGGTACGTATGAGTTCATGTTCAAGTCAGTGAATGAGTTATTTTTTCCTTGATTTCAGGCAATTCAATTCAGCATTCAGTTCCCCAATTTCAACATCTCATACCTATGCATGTAAATAACAACATAAAAACAAAAAGATAAACACAGTTATCTTAATACAATAATTGCATACCTATGTGTACATTGTTTTTGTGCTTTTGATCGCTGTCATTGATCCTTTGTCCTCCATCCTGCCTGCAAGGGAAATTTCCTCTTACAACTATTTATATGTAAGTAATGAGGGGGTTAAACCGCAGAAACCTCAATGCTCTCACACATATATAAGGCTGTTTCTTATAGTCAATCAGCTAGCTGGAACATTGAACTTTTGATTAATCATAAAGACGTGACAGTGGAGCCAAGAGATGCTGGAACATATTTAATCAACTGATTAAAACTTATAAAAAATTTCTGCAAATATGCTATGCACTATCCATTATGACACAGTCATAGTCATAGACAGATTCAGTCAAATCAACAGTGGCACTGTGGCCGTTTTTTATATATTTACAGAGAATTCTGGCAACAGTTCAGATAGATGGTAACAACTCAGGATCTTACAAGGAAATTATATTGCTATTGAAACTGTTATTACAGGATCATTCTGAGCAATAATCGAGACATTTGGAAGGATGATAACAGTATCATCATCACATGGGTTATAACTAGAGTGTGCACACATTTGCTTCTTTATGTCTTCCTGAAACTACTTCACCTGTCGACCCGCGGCTAAGAAGGTCCCACACCCACAGAAATAGGTGAAATGACAAAAAAAAGAAGAAGTCATTGTAAAATCTACATGATGTAAAACAACTAATATATATATATATAAAAGTCCTTAACACCTTATGTAAGTATCCGTAGCTCTCCACAGAGCCATGGAGCTGGTTTCATTCTTGTTTGCTTCACTCACTGTTTCCCTCTGTGTCCACCAGGCAGGACTGAGGAACATTGAGGAGGAGGCGGCACCAGAGCTCCACAGGGCCATCTCTGGAGACCTTGTGACTGAAGAGGAGATGGAGCGAGCTACTGATGAGGCTGTGGAGGTCATCTTCAGGGTAACAGCACAGAGTGGAACCATGAATAAACGGGTGGTGGGAGGGAGGGAAGGAAGTATGAAAGGAAGGAGGTATGGATTCACAAAACAGCTAAACAAGCTTCCCTGTCTGAAAACAGTGATAAACTGCTGTCGACAGCATTGTAGTGGAACAAGTACTCTCACCCCCACATCAGCACTATGTCTGCTCACTGTGGTGTCGCTCTCTTTCACAAGCTCTGTCATAAATGTACATTCTTGTACTATAGCAAAATAAAGGAGTGTATTTTCAAAGTCCTGAAGTAGAAAGATGGATGCATAAACCACCATGGTAGCAGAGTACCTCACCCCTTTAATCAGGCTGTGATAAAGCATGTAATACCACAGTTTTAGTCAGGCTGCTTCTGTCTCTTCAAAATGTACTTTTAAAAAGTACAAAATTTTCCTTGTTGAATTTCCTCATTAGTTACTTTGTTGTAGCTTTAGTCAAATTAGTAATTAAAATACCTGACAATTAAAACACTACTTACACTACTAACACTACATTACTGACAGTCTCAAAGCTGATGTATAAACTAAAATGCCTTTAGTCTACTGGAACTGTGCTATCTTCTCTAAAACAGAGACAAGGGAGTCTTTTTGGAAACCACTCGGACCCTTTTTCTGTGGAGGGGGACATGGCCAATGCCAACCAGGCCACGAGCCAGCGCCCCCTGCAGATGGCAGAAGGACTCATCAACCATAATATGAATATCACCAACAGCAACACAAACCACAGGTCTGTGTGCTCATGCTTGTGTTTGGTGTGTTTTTAGCCTTTTGCTGAATCCATACGTTTACTGCAGTATTACTGAAGTGTTTTATCACTGTACTATATGGTACTGTCCTTTTTTTGGACAGTGCAGTGTTGGTGCATGGTTGTAGCATTGTTTATGTTCCTCCATAGTTCTCTGGCTGCATGTTTGCTAAATACTAGAGATACTAAGATCCTACTTGAGGTTTTCATTCTCCCCCATTTTCCCAGTGTTTATTAAGAGTGCTCTGGAAGAACTGGCCTCTGCCCACTGATGTCTATGGGAGCACTTCAAAGCGATGACCTTTGACTTGGTCAGACTGGAGATGGCAGGAGCTTCTCAACAGACACAGAGCAGGACTGTGCTGAAAGGGGCGACTGAGGCTGCCAACCCCCCCGGCACCATGTGCACCCAGTGTAGAAGAATAACTGTAGAACCAGGAGGAGAAACTCTGATGTTAACTATCAACACTGAAGACTTGTAATATCACAAAACACCTCCTGCTATGGGAAGACTTCTTTCATTGAATGAATAAACACTGGAATGGTGTGAACTTTGGCTCTCGTTGTGCTGTGTTCAGAAAGAATGCAAACTTCACTTTCACTTCACTGAATTCTGTTAACTGTTTGTCATATCTGGATCTGTTGAATGTGAAGTTTTCTATAGAAACAGATCTCAAACATCAGGTCACATGACATTTTGGAGACTGCTTTATTGGGCTTTATTATTTATTTTTAAATTGTTATACAATCAAGTAATAACAGCTGTAAAAAAAAAAAAAAAAAAGATTTCATCCTTCATCACATTCAGCTAATAGCAAAATACATCAAACAAAATATAATCTTAGAACATCCTCATAAAAACTAACTATGACTTTGAGTTGTTGACTGTCGTCCTGCTCTTCGATGCTGCTTCTTCCTGTCACTGTGAAGTAGAATTCGCTGAGCTGTACCTCGACTAATAGTGACTGTGAGCTGGGCTTAGATACACATGAGTTATGTCATGGCGATCCATGTGAGACCATCCAGGTGTTTCTGTGTTTTGCTTTCACACCATTCATGATGGAAAACTCATAGACAGCACAAACTGCCTCACAGCTCAGTCTCACTGTCACAGATCATAGTCCAGAACATGGAACTTGGTCCAAGTTCAGTTTAGAGGATCCAGTTTGACTGCAGTTCAGTGCTTTGACTTTCCACTACAGCAGGATCATGACTGGGGTCAGGAGGAGGCTCTCAGTCCTAAAACTCCTTAAAACTAGTCCTGCACATCTGTCATGTTGTTGAGCTTTGATTCAAACTTGTTCATCAGCTCCTCCAAGAATCCCACAGGGCTCTCAGGAGTGAGGAAAAACTTAATGCTGAAACAAAACATTTACTTTAGGTCCCAGAATTTGACACAGTAAGAACATTTACAAATACATTTATAATAACTTGATCAATCAATAAGAAGTCAAAACTTTCAAGCTGAGGATAATTTGTTTATCCATTTTTCCTCTGAAAATGATCCATAATACTGCCCCCAAGTGGTTTTTGCTCATCAAGACAGTAACATATTGAGCAGAGCAGTAGGAAAAAGTGGAGTTGATGAGAATTCTTTGTAAGGCCAACACTACATTACACATTACACAATAGTCTGTGTTGCAGTGCTGAGATCTCACCACATAGTGAAGATGGTTCTTCTTCCCTGGAGGGGGGGGGCTTGTTGAATATTTGCTTCTGGTTGTTTTCTGTGTGTCATGGTACATGATGATATTTGGCATTACAAACTCATGCAGTTTTAAACACCGCACTCCATACCGCTGCTCTTCTAAACGACCTACTTGACCTACAAAGAATGACTGAGGCTGAAAACTGAGTAAATCACTTTCTATGTTTCTATATTGTAAATGTTATTCTCATGTTTCAGTGCTGAACATGTGACTGACTGTGAACAGTGCTGACAGTGATGCAGTCTTGTTGCTGCAGCTGCTGCCATGGACTTCTGTTTGTGTGTAAACTATACGATAATCAAACGATGAAGGTCTCCTCGCTGTGCCACTGAGTTGATCTGAGCAGGAGGAAACACACGTGAAAATGTGAATGGTTGTGCGATCAGCATGTGTCACTGTGTGTCGATTTGTTGATCTATTTTTTTTTTAACAGTCATTTAGATTCTTGTTGTGCCCCCCCTGCAGTTTTTGCCTGCACTGCACAGCAACCTGCTCCCAGCATATTGATGAGGCAGCCGCTCAGGCCAGAGCCTTGTACCAAGGCCGAGGAGCCCACCAGGGACAGCAGGCAGTTGATTTAGTGATGATTGCAGGGAGGGGGCCAGGTCCAGGTCTGAGCTCTGCAAGTCAGCAGCTTCTTCTGCAACTGATACTGTTCAAATAGAAGAAGCCAGGTCTTTAGCATGAGATCAGTGGTAGATGAGAAATCCTGTCCTGTTGCATGTACAGGATACTGTAACTCAGTCAATAACGTGTATGTAAACACCACATGTTTTGATTTGATGTAACATTATAGAGAAACACAAGTAGCTGCTAATAGCTTACTAATACATATCAGCTGTCCAAGGTGATATGTCCATGTTGTGTTTAAAGCCTGTTTCCACTGGCTCAAAAATGGCCAATGGTCATGACTGTAAGATACAACATGATAGGTAGGCAGGTAGTTAAATACTGTTTCTGTACTTAATTAATTCAGACGTACAAATACAAGACAAATACAAATACAACACTGTACAAATACAGTGCAACAAAACAAGACATGCAGTGTGTTTCAGTGGTTTCTCACTGTGTTTACCTGTCCGTTATGTTCAGTGAAACTGGTCGCTTCCACGTCCTGGTGTAAATTTCATTGTGTAGTAAAGTGGTATTTTTCTCATCAGAAATCAGAAGTAATTATTCTAATTGTTAAGTAACACTTAGTTTCCAAGAGAGATAACTTCAATTACCCTAACGGGTCATTTCACTGAGACACCATTAATAAGGCATTTTGCTATAGTTAAGAAGATGTTGATGTTAGTGCTGCTGCATCAACATCCTCAGTGCAGGATTCTGTAGGTTGCTGAACCAGCTTCTCCTGTCCGTATTCAAATTAAGGGTGATATAACCATCAGGCAGACTGATCAGTCAGTGAGATGAAGTGTATAAAAACACTCCAACACGGTTAATGTGAACAACATATGCAACACTTAAAATCTAGCTGTTACAGTGGTGAACCACTAGAGTGTGCACATGTGCTGTACCACTAGTGAACACAGCTGTTCTGAACTCAGAGCTCAAGTCAAGTCAGTTGTTATTATATAACCCAGTATCACAGGTCACATGCATCATGGGCTTCAAGGAGGAATACAAACTGTACAGTACTGTACCTTCTGTCCTGAGACCCCCCCCCCCCCTTAGCAAAAAAAAAAACCCCTAAAGCCTTTGACAGGGAAAAAATAAAAAAACAAAAAAACCTATAATAAATAGAAATTTTGAAGACAACAATGTAGATCTATATAGATGATGTATGTGGAAACAGCAGCAGGAGTCCAGGAGGAACTGAAGCAGTACCAGGAGAGCAGCTGACCTACATGGCATCTGGCATCTCTGGGCAGATTCTCAAGTCCTGCGCTGATGTCATGACTTCAATGTTCCCAACCATCTTCAGTGTCTCTCTGACCTACAGACAACAATACCAGTGTCCTGTAGATTGTAAAACATAAATGAAGAATGGAGACCTGGAAAGAGGCCAGACCACACAAACACGGGTCCTGCAATAAATCCTGCAATAAATCATCCCTTCATGGATTCATATGATGTATATGTTTGTTGTGACTGTTTCGGAGAGGTGTTGATTCAACTGCATGATCATTGTGGAGAAATGTATTATATGTTGAGATTTGCAGTGTTGTCAGTGTGACACTGATATCAGTGGTCAGCTAGCTGTTCAACCTGTTATTATGTAGTGATGAAGAAAATTAGAGAAAGGAAAATATCAGAGAATCATTTGATGCAAAGCTGCAGGATCCATAAATAACAGCAGGAGAAAGAATAAATGCAATTGTGCTCACATTGTCAAATACAGAAGTATATTAAAGCAACTATTGGACATTGGACAGAAACAAAGGAACATTCCGAGCCGTTGACTGACAAAGGACAATATCTACAGATACAAAATTCATGTGTGTGGATTTCTTTCCTTCATCAAATGTTATCCTGTTCTAATTAACATGAAATGCACATACAACCTTTCCACATCTAGATTTCTAAATAAAATTCCTCTCTAATAAAATTGCTCTTGATTTTAGTGAAGAGCCATAAAAGATGAGAAATGTAAATATAAGCAGCTTCGTGGGATTTTCCTTCTTTATATGTTTCACAATGTTTACGTAAATCTAAGAAGGTTAAATATTAATTGATTCCCTGTCTCTTCCGGTCTGTAGGCGGGATCTCTGGCTCCTCTCTCTGGGCTTTTTCTTTTGTCTCTGCCTCTCCATGTTTGCCTCTGCCAGTGTCGGCCTCTCTGCTCAGGGAGGGGTTCAGACCAGCAGACAGTCCTGAAGTCTTATTGGCTCCAGCCTCCTCTCTGTGTCTCTGTCACTGTAATGAAAAGGGGGAACTGAGCAGCACTGTGACGTCACCCCCCACCCCCACCCCCCCTCCATCCATTCACTCTTGTCCTCTCTCTGCCTCTGTCTCTCCCTGTTTTCATCTCCTCCGCTCGCCCTGCGACTGACGGTGGATGGCTGGTCATGTGACGTTATAATACCCAGGGATTTTCAGGCAGGCGTTCTCTGCAGGCTCCCTTCTTACCTCCATCCGTTCCATTTGACGAGAGCTTGCCTGATATTGCCCCTCATCCAGCCGCTGGCTCAGCTCCCCTTCCTGGAGGATCTATTGTCAGTGGATGGTGACATCCATCATGGCTCTGACTGAGGGTCGGGTGGCGTGTTAGATCACTGTCCTGTCACACACTCATCAATACACACACGTTGGAATACATGTGCAGTGCTGAGAGACGGCAGCAGGGACGAGGCAGTGTTATACATGTAGCTGGTAAGTGACATGCTTGGTGTGTGTGTTGGGGTTGATGTCAAGCTTATGTAATTGCCCAGGGCTCCTGTGTGTCATTGTTGTGTTTCAGCATCTATACTGTGTCTTTACAATGTGTTTCATGGTGCATGTGTGTGTGCTGGCAATAGGAATACCTTCATCTGTTCAGTTCTTTACTCCCTGCTCTAATTGAACAGCTCTCCTTTCACTTTGCTTTGAAATTGATTTTGCAGTTGTTTTTTTATCTCTTATTGATTAAATCATTATTGATGCATGGTAGTAGTAGTACACCTGTGTTTTCCAGGTTTCAAGCATGTGGGGTGAAAGTCTCCTGCCTGTATCTAATTTGTATTCAGTATTTGCTCCAGTTGTTTGTATTGTGTGCAGTTCTGCTCCCGTGGCTGACAGGACAGGCAGCAGGACACAGATCAGACCCATATCACCAGCCCTCAGGTGAAGCTCCACTGTTATTATCAGTAAGGCAGCAACAGCAGAAACAGGCTGGTGTGGACCCTGAGCCGCCACCTGAGCCGGCCCCTGGCAGCTCGTCACTCAGTGTCACCATGGCAACCACAGTCTGGACCAAAATTACAGACTGGCCGACCAGTACTGCCATCCATGCAGACACAGCCCTCGTTTGGCAGAAGCATGAACATGGATAGCATGTGCTTCAGACCTGGGCCGAGGGCAGAGCACTGTTCCAATGGCTCGTTTTAAAGTCTAATTACAACCAAGCCTTTTGGCCACACCAGCAACTAACAAGTCACAACATACACTGAATGACTTTGGTTGCCAACAAGAAGAAAGGATGCAGGTCTTAGCAGAACCTCAGTGAGCCTGAGTAGCTTCCCACTCTCTGCACTGTGACTCTGACCTCAGTGCTCACCTCAGTTCACTGGAGTTAATGAATAGATGCAGACAGAAAATTAGCAAAACTACTCGCGGAGGGTGATCGTTCATTGTACATCATCATGCTGTGTCATCAGAACAGCAGTGTGACATACTGCTGTCTTCTTCCTCTGCTCTCTGTCCTGGCTCCCATCACCATGTCATCATTACTTCTGCTGTACTTACATAACACACGTATCAGCTCTTCAGATTCAAAACCAAAACAAATTCAAAATTCAAACAGTCACTGTACTGACATGAAAACACTGAGAGAAGTTGAAAAAGAATGTAGGACAGAAATCAGTCATCTTACTTCTTGCTTCTGTGGCTTCATTGCTACACAAATAAGGCTGGTAAAGGGATGAGGGGCTGGTGTGAGAGTGGGGGCTACTTCAGCCCAGACTTAAAGATATATTCTACATATACAGACTTGTTTAACTCTGCCAGTTAATCAAGTCTGTATATGTAGAATATATCTTTAAGTCTGGGCTGAAGTTGATTGATACATTTCTCTGTGCCGTTTTTTACTCATGGAGGATTTATTACATCTATAGTAGAGAGGATAGTTGTCATCAACTTGAGTAAAGAGTTCTCTTTCAGCTATCTTTGACTTCTCCCCCCCGGTGGATGAACACGTCAGTCCAGTTGTTTCAGGCGACCTAAAGGAGACAAATCTCCCTCCAGGAGTTCAGGAAGATGAACACAGAACAGTGTTTGAAGCTTACTTCAGGAGATAAAGTTGGCATGAGGATATTTTGCTTGTAATATCTCTTCATTCTAACAATCAGTGAAAAACAGTTTTAGCTTGAATCATCTGACAGAAACAGAGACTCTGGTCTTGTACATAGTCTTCTTTTATAAACTTAAAGGACGTTTGAATTTGATTTTAACTTTTGGTCATAGACACATATGAAGTTATGAATGTGGGACATTTACAGTAGTGCTCAGTGGGACAGGGAAACAGCCTGAGCAGCACAGAGCAGAGCAGACAGGTAGAGGTGGTGCTTCAGTCACACGCTGCCCTTTAAACAGGCAGAAGGATTCTCCACTCCGTTTTAACCATTTATGAACCATCTGCAGTGATTCAGTTTGGCCAACAGGAGCCCTGGTGCACACACATCCGAACCAGCTTTACTGAGCTTTAGACATCACTGGGTTAGGCCCAAACATGTTCCCACAAGAGTGAGTGAAGAATCATACAGAGATGAAAACAAAGACTCAAAGATTCTCCTGTGTGTGTGTGTGTGTGTGTGAGTGTGTGTGAATGTCATCTGTGCTGAATGCCACATGGCGGCATTAAGCTAATCCCAGCCAATTCCACTCCAATCCTCCCAGCAGAGCTGATCGGAGGCAAAGCAGGATGAGACGGCTTTGATTCAAGCCTTCACCCCCCCTCTGTCATCACTGTGTGTCTGCGTCGCTATACATACAGTATATGTGTGTGTGTGTTTTAATAAGAGGAGAGAAAGGCTGGAGAGGCAGTCTCACACATAGACTTAGTAGGATGCTTCATAAGTGCGTGTGTGTGTGTGTGTGCGTGTGTGTGTGTGTATGTGTGTGTGTGCTTATGATCGCTGTACATGCTTCATAATTGATCAAAGTATGAAGCTGGATCTGTGTCCCTTTGGGGGCAACATATAGTATATAGACACACAGATATATAGTGTGTTCATAATGACAACATCAGTGTCTCTCTCTCTCTCTCTCTCTCTCTCTCTGCGTCCACTATGTGTGTTTAGGGTGTGAATAATTGCTGCAGTACCTGTCGACCAGGTCTATGAGCCGGACTGAACCGAGAGTTCAATGACAAGAAATTCAAGTGTGTTATCTTATGTAATTATTATTATTGTTAACATCTAAGCAGCATTTTAATGTTGTAGCCAGCCAAGAGGAAGCTTGTCTTAACTGCTTCATACTATTGGGTTGTTGGCTCTATTTAAATTTGTTTGTATGGAAAATCCTAATCTATAACTCTACCTATCATAAACATGTGCAGAAGTAAATGGTATTTCCCCTTAAGAAACTGTGTTGGCATTATATACAGTAATACCAAGATGTGGATATAATATGAGAGCTGCGAGCCACACTCCATGTCAGAATAAGAGTCCACGCCCCATAAGATGATTACAGCCTGTGGTGCTTCCAACAGAAACAGATGAAGTGCCCAGGTCATGCCAGCTGTCCACACCCATCTGACAGCACCAAACCCTGCTGACTCCATGTGAACGTTGCTGCCAGTAGATCATGTCTCTGTCATGTTAGCTTCGTCTGTATAGAGCTGTGGTGAAAATCTCAGTTAGCAAAATAAGATTTACTGAGTATACATCCACACTCAGATGTTGCACATGACAAAGCCTGGGTGTGGATCCTGCCCATGGTGGAACTGGACAGGGAGAACCAAACCGACACCCCAGTGATGATGACAGACCGTACCCCCCGGCTCCTGTCTGCATGCTCCTCTGACCTGTGAACAATATCAGCAGGTTTTATGTGGACATCCCATCAGTGTTGGTGGTAAATGTTGAAGGGTTAGCTGAAGCGATAACTTCATCTGTGTGTGTTAAACTGAATGAGATAGCTGGGTTCTTCTGTTGCTGACCAGGATGTGTGTGTGCTAATCACAGTTACATAACATTTCCCAGCAAATGAATCCTGCACTTTTCCTTTTCTTATCCATAGGTAGCTGTTGTGCTCCAGTATAAAGATTCACAATCAGCAACATAAACAGCTCCATCGAACCGACTGCTCTCGTTTTTTACTCGACTTCAAATGAGACTCGACGTTCATACACTTTCTCTTGACTGTGTGTGAATATGACAGCGTTAGGCCAGCATGGCCCCCGCCTGCAGGAATACTACTGCAGCTCCTGGCTATGACTCTGATGGCCAGAACCTGGTGTTTGGTGACAGAGGTAATATCATGTGGCCTCTCAGCCCTGCTGCTCCTGGAGAAGGTCTCCAGCACACCTGAACCTTCATCCATAGTAACACACACACACACAGGCTCATGGAGCTGGTGGCATCCAACAAAAACTGCCAACTGAGTCGAAATTTACTGAAGCAGAATGATTCAGTTCTGTTACCACCAGAGGGCAGTTTGGGAAACGTCACCAGCAGTCGCTGTTTGCTCTCGGCAGCTCAGCTGAAGTAGTAATGACATTTACCATCGAATCTGATTGAACATCCACATTAATGTGTTTGAAAAGCTACAATTAAAGTTGCACATGTTGCACATAAACAGTGGTTTAACCTGTTTATAATTTGTTTTTCTAGTTGAATAATTGTACGACATCTTACTTTCCCGGCCGCTGCCTGCAGGCTCCACTTCAGAGGAATTCTCCACCTGTGTCACTGAGTGGGACGCTGGCGCTGCCACATGGAGCACAGACATTAGTCTGCTGAGATAACTAATGAGCAAGTAAATACATTTTATAAAAGACCAAATTGCAAACAACTATTTTTTTTATGAGAATGAAAAAGAAAATAAAAGGTTTTAAGGAACATGAGGAAACAAATGACAAAAGCACAGTAATATACAAGGAAGGGGAAAAAAGTCAGGCAAAACAAACCTGACTAATGTTTCAATATTCAGTTGAGAATGAGATTTTGATTATGAAGAAACAAATACAGTTTCGTCTCATTGTGACTTCAGAGCAACTTTGTTATCTGTTTTATGTCTTTGTTATCTGTTGTGTCTTGTATCACTAAAATACGCTTAAAATAACCGAGTAATGAGTAAGTAAGTAAGTAAGCAGGCTGCTGCTGTGAATGAACACAGGATGATCCCATGGAGCTTGTTTACATGTTGTGTGCATGTGTGTGTGTGTATGTGGGTTCACTTATATCCAAATTAGGGACTGACACCCAACTCAATAGCAGTTGCTTCAGGACAACAGGGACAAAAGAGAAAAACAAAGTTAGGGTTAGGATAGTCCTTCAGGTTTGTCTCCAGGAAATCTATGTATGTTTAAGTAAATTCCCCAAAAGTGACATGAGTAAGTGTGTGTGTTGTGTGACAGAGAGAGTATGTGTGTGGACTCTAACACCTCGTCTCCCGTTGTGTCTGGGGGAGCATTCGCCCTGGATTAACACATGTGCATATGTTACATGAGTGTGTGTCACTTTCAGTCATGAGCCTCAAAGTTAAAGAATAAAGCAGGTTATCTGGAAGCTCTTGTCTAATAGTTGAAAACTGATTCAGATGCACTAAGTCAAAACACTGTTGGCAAAGTGCATGTGAGAGATGCTGAGGTATATTTAGTGTCTCGATTTGCTAATGGCTGCCATGTGATCAGGATTAAAAGGTTAAGTACCTGATTACACACACACACACACACACACACACACACACACACACACACACACTTTGCAACCATGGCAACAGCTATAATAATGGGGCAGCCCCTTTGAAGAGCAGAAAGAAAAGTCGGGACAAAAGACAGTGTGGGGGGGGGTGGGGGGGGGGTGGA
>JBBMOC010000012.1:4385181-4451148 GCA_037975185.1 Centropyge bicolor | reverse complement strand
GGGGGGGGGGTGGAAGGAGAGAAATTAAGAGGAGAGGTTACTGGAGTGAATGGGGAGGAGATATATAGGAAAGAGAGAGAGGATGAGGGAGAGAGAGAGAGAGAGATGTGTGGAGTGTACAGTACACTGGCCTGTTCAGCCTCAGTCTTCAGGTTGGAATCGTATTGGTGCATCACAGTGTTTGCTTTGACCGACCAGAGATTTATTATCAGCTGATGAGACACTGGATGGATGTGCTGTACACGCTGTTAATGTTTAATTATTTATTTACTGTGACAGAGCAATGAGCACAATGAGCAGAAAGTTTGCAGTGGTTGATGTCGTCAACATCAGGCTCAGCAATCTCTGCCACCTTTTATGTCTGCAATGATATTGTTGTGCTCTCAAACCTGAAGGCCGTCATTTGTTAATGACAACAGCAGACAAGAAACCAGGTTTGTTTACTACAGAGAAGGTGTTCCAGAAGGCCGTCGTCCAGCCTGGCATTGTTCAGTCAGCTCTGTCCCACAGCTTGGATATGAATGCAAACTACATCTGACTGTTGTCACCCACAGACTGTTGGGAGGTTTGCAGATAGCCGGGGTGGTAAGAAACTGGCTGAGGCACTTTGGAGGTCCTGCTGTGTTTGCACATGCTGTCAATAGCTAACTCTGGAGAAAGAGTTACTATGTCCAGCTGCAGTTAAATCTGTGCCATTAGACACACACATTAGTAATTGTGTTTGTGCAGCTTCCCGTCTTCCCTCTCCTACTTCCTACACATCCACAGGTACAAACATCATGCTAACACCTTCAGGCCAACATTGTATCTATAATCCTCATAATAGATGTTAATACATTCACAGGATACTGAAAGGCCTCATTCTGGACTATAGTGTCCTGAGAGTGTGCAGGGTAACAGGACAAACACTGGACGAAGTCAGAGTTGTGTGTTTTACTTTACACTCTATTTTTAGCACAATCAGACTCAGACAAACTCAGACAATTAAGATACTATAGTGAGTACTGTGCATCTTCTACTGGATTTTGAAAGACAGTGAGTGTGTGTCAAACTGATGTGAATGTAGACGGCGTTCAGCTGTGACAGACGGCCATTACTGAGGAATCACACAAAGAGACAAAGACCATTAACAAGTCCCTGAGGAGATGAGAGGGGGGGCAGGGGGAGGAAGAGAAGGGAGGGTGGAGGGGGGGTAGAGAGTCAAGAGAGTTCTCATTAATTATACCTTCAATATTCACAAATAATAACTCACATCTGTGTAAGGCCTGGTCGAGCTGAAAGATCATGAGCATTGTTAGTGTTAGTGCAAACGTTGGAATGACAGTCAGGTGTATTGCACCAAACCTCCATACCACCATCTTTCACTTCACTACATAAAGTACTCACAATACTCCCTGAATGAGTGATGACAATGAACATCTGTCTCGTGCTGCAGAATCATCCAACATGAACAGAATCTTTAGAGATACTGGACTTCAGTTTCTTTCAGCCAAACGTTGTTCACTAATCCTAAGTAGTGACAATAAAGATAAAATCATTTTCATCATGTCAAACTTGTTTTGAGCATTTATGAGTCCACCATTCCTGCATGGGATTGAAAATGACCTTCACATGCAAAGATAAACAGGAGGATAAAGCAATATATGCCTGTCTTTTAACATGGCGGACGAGTGATTTGATCCCATATCCCAAGCCTTCATGAAAACTGATGATAGAACGCAAAATGAACAGTTTCACGTGTTCAACTTGTGTGTCACAGAGTGGCTTCATTGTAAAGTTGCCACAGAAGATGTATCTTGTTTCTGGGCTTGCTCTCAGCATGCCAGGCAGATTTTTACTGTTGTCATTAAAAAAGCATTAAATGATGAATCCCACTTGCTGTTCAAGTTGTGTTCAGTGCTGCCAGCGTTGACTAATGTAATTTCCAACAATTAACTCCAGCCAATATAACTAATAACTGGCTGGATTATGTTCAGAGGAAACTTTTTATTCTATTTTTTTTTTTTTTTTGACTAAATGAAGTGGTGCATTTATGAACTGGGCCATAGTCGCTGGGAGGTGGTCTGGATGGTCAGTACTGGACTCAAACACCAGACACTGAGATGTGCATTCAGCAAAAGTCAATATGGACTAAGTCAGACCACGTTCTTTCCACAGCCTTAAAGGATTATAAAAAGCTCACTTTCTCAGTGCCCCCATCTGAGGATGGGAAGTGGATTAACTTTAAATTTGGTCAGAATGCGACAGAAATGGCCTCACAAACACTGGAAAACACCTTTAAGATAAGATATTCCTTTATTAGTCCACGACAGGGAACATTCCAAACCGACTGCTCCTAGTGCAGTGCCATCACACTTGGTGAGAGTGCCAAGTCCTGACCACCAGACCATGAAGGATTTTATGTGTGGGACTGCTTTGTCAATGAGGACTGGTAACGTTTCAAGCTGGAGGATGGATTGATACTGATCCGTGATCAGACTTCAGACTTGGAGGCTGAAGTTTTCTGTTGTTTGTGTTGTTTGTGAGAATGTTAGCCTCATTTGAAGACAGCTAAGTCATGAGAATAGTAGGTTAGACACCAGCAGTTTTTCTTTTGTTTATACTGTGGTGCTAGCTCAGCTAGCATTAGCTTTGTTGCTATATGAAGCCTGTTTTGGTGTGGGATCCTCACTCAGGTGTTGCTACTGTATGTAAATGTACCTGATGACATGCAGAACCACAGTTAGACACAGACGTACTGATTCCCTGGCTGCACCTGCAGAACTGACTGGAGAGAGAGTAGGTGCTCAGGCCTGTGGTAGCTGACCAATCAGAGCACACTGGCCTTAAAGAGACAGGAGCTAAACCAGGCCATCAGAGGCAGAGGGTGGTGCAGCAATGTACAGTATGCAGAAAGAAAACCCTGTCAATCTACCACTGTCAGTCAACAGTTTACTACTTATTATATAAGATGCTTAACATTACCTCATTATGTTAATTATGATAATAATAATAATAATAGAAAAAAAACACCTGGTTGACATTGAATTGTCCCTCAGAACATATTTGCTGTTGCAAATTTGTTGTTTATCAAAGTGATTGGTGGGAGACTTGCTGCAGTGCAAACAGATAAAGCAGAACAAATATGCAAACAAATCCATATAGGAGCAGGCAAGAACCAAAAGTCCAACATGTGCAAAATTCAGGGAAACACAAGGCAAGGTCCAAAAACACTGGGAGAACACAAAGAATGAACAGAAGGAAGTGGTAGGAAAGGACTGGAAAGCTTGACACTAGGTACAAGGACCAACTGGCAAAGAGAAAAGGAAACACACAGGCTAACCAATGACCTAAGAACAGGAAGAAGACAATGGTATTGATGGGTGTACTCCATCAAAATAAAACAGGAAACAACTAAAATCATGAAAGGCTTAGTTAAACAATCAGAGAGGCTACCCTGGTTATATAACCCTCAGCCCGACCTTGGTGCTGTTTCATCCCTCAGTCTGCTGGAGAATGCAGATGTTCCTCTCTCATCAAATGGGACAGGTCTAATCCACTGCAGCAGCTATTAGCCCGTCCCTGTTGAACACCAGGATGTCTGCCAGAAACAGGCCTCACAGTGATTCAGCTCCGAAATCTAGATACTTTTAATTCTATGGTTGTATAGACTGTCGATACAGTTAGGATTTTTGTTTGTTTGAAATTTGTCCGATGATTTTGTTTTAGACTTTAGTGTAAATTGAGGCTTGCATTATTGTCTCTAATATAATCATACAAAATAAGCTCCTGGTCATTTCTACAGTTGAGATACATGAAAGCCCCAATCATTATCTCAAGATTATGGAAAGTGATAGAAGCAATGCCAAAACTACAGACTCGGTTGTTAAGTTGTTTAAACTACGATGAAATAGATTTTAACCCTTTAACTACCTGTTCAACCACATGGTAGACCACGTCTGGTTCACTATAGCTCTATGAGAGGAGTGCAGGCAGTTAAGGAAGTAGCACATACATCAATGTCAGTTTGATCAGTTCTAAGTTAATGCCAATTGCCTGCACATACTGAATGTATCTAATAATCTTTTTTCTTTACTTTCAAATATCAACACCAGCAAACAAAGTAAATGTACACAATCAAATGATTAATTTACTCAGTCTCTGACATCTAGTTGTCCAGAAGAGCCTGCAGGGAAAGGAGCTGCAGACTCATTTTGACTTCAATGCAGACTGACTGGTAATCCTGCCATAGAATATAAACATTCACTCTGCATCACAGTCACACAGTCCTCGCGACTGTTCAATTTAGGCAGGGTCAGAGATCATCTAATTTTAAATCCCAGAGCGTGGACTCTGCAGCCAAGCCACAGGATTTATCTGCTGGAGGTTTAAAGACAGTGAGAAGAATCCAGTCTGAGCTGGTCTCCAGACAACCTGTCACTCTGCATTTTCTTACTCAACAAAATAGTTTAAGTTTTGGTGAAAAAATGTCATAACTACGTTATTAATGTTCTCGTGATATTTCTTAAGGCACAAGCACTAACTTTCAGTCCATGTGAATCATTTCAATTTGTGAACTTTTTGAATGTATTCATTTGAAAAAGAAATCAACCTTTCAAACTGACTGTAACCCAAAAGTGTCTGATTGTTGTTCTCCTGTGTTGAAGCAGTAAATGTAAGTGGGAAACTGAAAGTCAAAATTTGTATTGCAGTTGTGGTGATGTGATTAGCAGGTACAGGCCCATGAATTGAATTTTTGTGCAGGTGGAGATGTACACCTGGTGAGGTGCCAAAATGAAAGGTCAGGAGGTCACCACAGTTATTAAGTGTCACCCTTTTGGCAATATCCAGATCCAATTCAATGGCAATCTTTCCTGTATTTGTCAAAGTATTTTCTTCTGGATCAAAGAACTGGACAGGTGGATCATCTTTATGGTCTGTTTCAAGAGGGGGCACTGATGGAAAAGTTGAAACTAAAGCAAAAAGCTAACAAAGAAAAACAGAATAAATCTCCTTGAGGAGCCGAACCGTGTAATGTTATATGAGAGCCATTTCCACAGTGAGTGAGAGGTTTCTGGTGACAGTCACTCAGACTGAGCGGTTGTGCCCTCCAGCCTTCCATGCAGTCAAACAGAGGAACGAGGGAGCAGCCAGTCTCACAGCCACTTATGATGGGAACACATTGATTATAGAGTGGATGTGCATGCAGGAGCTATTTCTGGGATAGCACCGCCATCACACACGCTCACACACACACACACACACACACACACACACACAAACAGAAAATGAACACTATCATTATTTTGAAAAACATGTGGGTAGGTAACAGCATCTCTAAGAAACAAACTCATACATGACCCAGTTAATTAAAACGTCAGAGTAACTTCTTATTATGTGTTTGTGATAAGTGTGTATGTATGCATCTATCTGAGTGTCTTTTCATGTTAACAATGGATTTACTGTGCAAAGCTACAGGTGTTGATGGTGTTGATGAGCCTACAGAACATTAACAACTCTGCAGTTTCCCTTAGCTCTAATGAGTGTCGCAGCATCTTTCAACTTTCATAATCCACAGAGTTCTTTAGTCAGTCACACTGTATTTACAATCACAGTGTGTTACAGTCACATGCACATGTTTGCTGTAACTGTTCATGCTGTTACTCTCTTCATATTGTATTTATCTTTGCATATTCACACTCTGCACTGTTCTGCTTTTTGCTGTTCTAGTTGAATGGTTAACTGTTGTTTCAATGTCTCTTTACTCGTACTCTGTGCAATGGCAGTAAAATCAAATCTAATTGAATTGAATTGAATCTAATTTCGGGCCCTCTCCCTGTCCTTGTTTCAAGCAGCAGCATGAAGCCATTTTCAGTAAAAAGGCTCTAACAAATACACTGTATTTTACCTGCTCAGCACCAAACAACAGATGGACAAAGTTAGCAACAAACTGGTGAACATAGAGGAGCATTTCGTAGCTAAGAGACACCAGAGTTAGTCTCAAACATTCTACAGTCTACGTAGAAAGGTCTTAGAGCTTCTTCCAAATAATTGGCAGCAAACAGAAGAATGGATGCCAGCTGCCCTCAGCCAGTCATAACTTACAGTGTGCATGTGACAGTATGTATCTCTGGGTGTTCTCGAGTTGATGTTACTTAAATTGTACATATGTATTAGTGTTCAGTGTGGTCTTTGAATACTGAGCAGTGTTGAACACTTCAACGCCTGACATTTGGTTTGACTTTCTATAGCAGCCTGAATGAAGTGATTAGACTCCAATTGTGTGTGTGTGTGTGTGTGTGTGGAGACTTGTGCAGACATGTGAGGGCAACAAAGCGTGTGTAAGGCTCAGGATGAGTTGCAGCCCTCCGGTCGGGTGCCTCATCCCACCTCCATCTCCTCTGTCTCTTCATCCACAGGCCCCTCCCTGCACACCTGTGTTTTGCTAAGAAGCCCCCTGTGACTAATGCTGAGTCACAGAAACACCCATAATCATAGTGACTTGCGCATGCTCACTCAGACAGACAGGAGACTGTAGATGTGTGTTTGATCTGAGGTTGGCTGAACAGCTCCTCAGGGTCCTTCAGCCACAGGGGGTCCTCAACAAACTGTACCCTGTTGGTCACAGTGTGGCCCATGTGCAGCCTGCCAGAGCAGCACACCAGCTCATCAATAATGTTAGATAGAAATCAATGGATCAAAGAGGCCAGTCCTGAGCATCATCACAGCTTAACCATGCTGAACTGGATGAGTTGGGAGAACAAACGTGTTGAAGTCGAGGCTCAGCAGCAGAGTTTGGCCTGTGGGTTTTCTTCAGTGTCATTTATTTTGGAGACATTCTATTTCATAAATATATGTAAAAAAATATGGTCTTATCCTTCAATCCAGGTTTTGTTTGTTAGGCTCACTGAAGCCAGGCTTTTCAATAAAACACTGCTCTGTGATAACTGACTGTGACTATGGGAAGAAGCTTTTCTTGATACCTCCATTATACAGAAATGTGTTCATGTGAAGAAAATGGACTGAGTGATCTGAGATCGCTGCTTCTCAAGTACAGGTCCAAGTTCAACAGTCAGTGCTGCTGATCTTTCTGTGCCCCCTTTTGGATGTGTGCCATGCAAATTAGATTTAGAAAAAAGTCTCTAAATTTACTATTGTGAAAATATGGGGGAAAATACTCCCCCCCCCCTTTCTCCCCTCCACCTATCCCTCCTTTGACTGTGACTGCTTCAGAAGAGAAGAATGTTAAAAAATAAAGCCAGACAGAGATGGAGGTCCGAGGAGAAGAGAGGGAAATAAAAGAGTGGAAGAAAGCAACAGGAAAAGAAGTGGTGAAAATGGAAAGGATGAAGAGCTGAGTGCTTTTACTTGCATGCTGAATGAAAGCGAGGGAAGCAGAGAGGGAGATGGAGGTAGACAGCAGCGGGGGGGGGGGGGGAGTGATTGTTTCTAGAGCTTGGGAGGTTTCAAATTTCTCTTTTCTTTCGATTCTCTGCTCACATGCAGATTGAATCTCTTCCTTTCTTTCCCTCTCTCTCTCTCTCTCTCTCCCTCTCTCTCTCTCTCTCTCTCTCTCCCTCTCTCTCTCTCTTATTTTCCCCAGACCAGTGGGGCTTTCTGCAGATCAGCCCATTCCAGCCAAGCCCCAGCATGTTGTAGGTGGCTGCTACCGACAGGAAGACTGGAGTGGAGAGAGCAAGTAAGAGGAGAAGAAGGTAAGCAGAGCAGCATGTGTTCTTTATTTGAAATTTTGAAGGAAGAGAAGGAGGGGGGGGGGGAGATGGAGGGCTCTCCAGTCTCTGCTCTCTTTGTGTTCAGTTTCTTCCAAGGCGGGCACAGTTGAGTGTGGATACGCTGCTGGATTCTTGTGTGCATGTCTGTGTGAAACCTGCAGCTGTAGCCAGATTTCCTGCCGATCTGACGAACTAAATAAAGCCATGTCTGTGGGGTGTGACCACAGGAGAGAGAGCTGCGTGTGTGTGTGTGTCCCACTCAGAAAGCTCACCACACTTTTTCATGGAAACACACATTTGTTTACACTCAGAGTTATGCAGAGAGTAAATATTCTTAGATTCCAGGGCAAGATGTGAAAATCTTCTGTGATATTCAGACACAGTTGTGTTGGATGGTCATCGGGTCACAGTGTTTTTGTATGATGGCTTGGTGAGGAAGCTCCGACTCTGTCATGTGACTGACAGCCTAACACGACAGCCATTCAAGTAACCATAAGGTTAATCTATGGATAGAGTCTCCAAAGAAAGAGGCTGAAAGATGAGCTGAGACCAGGCTGTGCATGATAACAAAAGCTATACCATCACTCAGACTCAGACCTGAGCGCTGTGCACTTGTTCATTCATCCAGTCTTCTCCCATTTCATCCTCTCTTTTCTTCTTCTTCTCTCAGTTCCCCTCCTCATGCTGAATTATATCAAACACATTTTAACCCATAAGAGCCCAGACCCAGTTCATAACTTTCTGGAAAATTATGGGGGATATACCACAGACCAAGTGAAGCATATATATATATTTATATACACACATATTTTTGATGTTTGTTTGTTTGTAATTATTTATATTATAATGTATAATATTTCACATATATCACATTTATATGTTATATATTATTGTTTGTGAATTATATGTATTGTTTTATATTAATTTAAGAAATAAGGTGAGAGCTGGTTAAATGTAATACAGGACATGATATTAAAGCACTTGAACTGTTAAAAGGATTTCAAATTAGAATCAAACAACAAACTTTGAAATTATCTGCTTCCTTCACTTTGCGACAGGTCACACCCCCGTCACACCAGGATGGTTGGTTTATGTTAAGGTCAATCATAAAGCTGTATAAAGAAGAGTTGGGGCATTCAAAGTGTGTGTTATGTCACCAAGGAACATTTACAGCTAACCTACTATTGTGTTGCCTTGAAGGAAGTTTCTTTAACTTCACTTTCATTTTTCGCCTTAAGTTGTTAACAAGCTTAATGAAGTTCTTAATTGAATTACAAAAAGTGAATTATTATTTTACTTTTGATATTTAAGATATAAATATATAATAGGCTTTTATTTTGTAATACAATGTCCACACATCTTGTTAGGTCACTTCCTTTCTTCTTCCTGTTTACCTGGGCCTGCTTGAAAGACATGTGTGTGTCCCTGGAGCAATCCAGTAAGTGATTTATATGGTTCTGTATATACTGAAAAATGTAAATATGTATATAGGTCATTTGTTAAGAAATTACATTTATTAAGTTAGTTAAAATCTAGTATCTGAAGTGTTTGTTTGCAGTTTTCAACAGTTGTCGTGAAGAAGAGTGACAGTAAATGGTCAAACTTACTACGACTCCTTCATCATTGGCATTGGTTTATCTTGGTGTTTGGTCAGAGTTTCATCCTGCACGAGAACACTACAACTATTATCTACCAAAATCAGTCAGTTGTCACTTTTTTCTATATATAAAATCAACAGTTTGAAAATGAGCAGTCCAGTGAGAACAACACAGCCTTCTGAAGTACAAAGTCCTGTCCCTAACTTTGCTGTTTGTGTGTGTGTCACTGCTTCTGCAAAAGGCATATTCAGACTTGAAATGTTTGATGTTTTAACTTCAAGAGGATAGAAAACATGAAAGCTTGTGTGAAGCTACTGGATCATTTTGTTTTCCTTTAGTTTATCTGTATTTCCCTTCATGCATTGCTCAACATGGTGCATTTCTTACTTTAAGGCAGTGGTTCACAGACGTTTTCTGTCGTGCCCCCACAGTTCTTATCAATCATGAACAGAAATTGGGGAAATAAATAATACAACATCCAAGTTCAATTTTAGTGAAGCTCATCGCAATAGTATGAGCAAACTCTTTTCGTTTCGCTCCATATTTTTCTCCTGCTCATTCAGTAGATCAGTAAATTGAAGCTTCCCATCCTGTAAAGACAGTTTTGGTGGTGGGTGGGACTTGGTTATATTTTGATCTGTGATTATGCTGTCAATGACAAATCCAAGATGTGCTAAAGTCTCTAATAGATAGAAACTACATGAGGAAAACGACGAGTGGAGAAACTGATGGATGCATCATGAAGCTGTGAACATGTAGATGATCACCAGCAAAACTAAGGATTTTAGCATCAAAATGCTTTTGCGATGCACAGGAAACATGCAGTTTTAGATACAAGATTCCTTACTAATAGAAGGAAAACCTGTCAATTTAATCATGAAATTGACTTTTATGAGCTTAATGATGTTAAACAGAAAGTTCAGGATGCAACTCATTTTAAGGTCATGGCTTCACAATGTTAATTAACATTCAGTAGCCCAACTGATTGCTTACACATGTATTGTGCTAAGCTGTGTGTGTGTGTGTGTGTGTGTGTGTGTGTGTGTGTGTGTGTGTGTCTGCCTGTCTGTCTGTGTGTCTGTCTGTGTGTGTGTTCGTTCTGTGAGTCTCATTATCATATGTCATCTGTAGCTGGAGAGACGGGGACTAAAAGCTGGCATTTGTGAAAGAAAGAAAGAAAGAAAGGAAAGTGAAAGAAAGTGTGAGAAGAAAGTGAGTGAGCAGGAGTGAAAGTGGGAATGCCGGCAGCTGCTCTGTGGGCAATTTAATCCATATGTGCGGTCAGTCAGTGCTGGCCCAGGAGGAAAGGAGCAAGTCCTTCCAGCAAAGACACAACTGGCTTTACCTCTCCCCCTTGTTTAAATTCCTCTCATTCTGGCCTCACGGACTCTGGCCACTAGTCAACCTTCTGCAGAAGAAGGAGGGAGGGGGGGGGCAGGGGGAGGGCAAGAGTGAAATCTGAAAGTGATGGAGGCCAGGCTGATTTCACATAGAGAGTGACGGCAGGTAAGACCAAGAAGCCAAGGAGCCAAGAACAGCAGGCAGGGAATCCAAGGTCCAAAATCAGGCTGTGGTACAAACAGGTAGTTCAGGCAGGCAGGTGAGAAAAGGGCTGGAGAGCTAGAGCAAAGCTAACTGGACATGCTAACAGAAATGGTCTACATGCTGCTCAGTTCATTAGATCAATGGGAAGCTCTCCTGGACAGTGTCAATGGCATCAATTTTAAATTAAAAGGTTGCATTTAACTTGGATTCAATTCACCGTGAGGCACCACTCTTCAAAAATGATGTAATTTAACTGGCATTACATTGAACCAACAAAGTGATGGTTGAAGGACTGTGGAGTTCTGAAGAGTTGTAGAGCTGTCAGCATCACTCCTGTGCAAAGTTAAATAAACTGTATGTATATCCCAAAGCATTTATTTAAGAGATGAACAGGCTGAAACAAATGTAACTAAATGTAAAACACAGACCAAAAATGTATGATTGTGTAAGAGAGAGAAAGAGTGTTTCTGTGTGTGAGTGTGTGTGTCAGAAAGAATGTGCTTATGTTTATTTCTTTAGCCGACACGAGCATGAATATACACGTTATCAGAAATAACTGCGTTTGTCATCAGGTTTAAGACCATCTGTGTAGAATGGCAGGTCAACATCAGCCATGTGCTGAAACCAACCCAATGACCTGACTAATAAAACAAACAAGTAGAGTGTTGTTGTGGTGTGCTCTAATTCAAATAGTTCTATAATATTTATCCATATATATAATATATATCTTCCTTTACAAACTGAAGTAGACTAGAACCCATGGCACATCCTCTCTCTCTCTCTTCCTCCAGGTCATCCACTGCTGTACTTGGCCCTGTTGTGTCCTCAGGGACGGAGGCAATTAGGGCGGGGGTGTGGTGGAATGCCTCTGTCCAACACTTCATCCATGAGGACAAACCACGGCCAAGTTGCAGCAGTGGGTTTCCCACTCACTCCCTCTCCTGAGCCGGGACTGTTGCAGTCCTCAGGAAGAGGAAATGAATCATGACAGTGAACAGCAGCAAAGCAAATTTCAGAGAGAAAAGAGAAAACACTTAGCAACCATGTCAAGACAGGAAGGCAAAGTGAAGGAGATCCCAAAAGGTGACACAGCAAGACAGACACTAAATCCCCCAGAAGTCTTTGCTTGGATGCCCCTTTTTTTGGTTAAAAGAAAATGGAAAAAAAGTGACAGTTTTAGTCCCTTTAACGAAAAAGGGTATTCCCATCTACTGGTTTTGATTTTTATGGACTTTGCACAGGATGAGACTGTAACATTAAGTACAACAAGTGCAGCCTCACTTCTAAACTGGGCTGCTTTCATTTCTGACCCCAGTGAACAGCTGAATCTTTCCTTTCTTACTTTAACAAATTGACCTATATGCAGGACATTTTGCTTCAGCAGCAAAATAAACTCAGATTAGCTGTGTAATCAATCCCACCTCTAAATGTGTTCACCTTAGTCCACTTATGTACGTTCATTAGAAGTTATCATCACAATCTCAGTAAGACATAAGTCAACCCAACCAGTCGTGGCGGATGGCTGTCCATCACTGAGCCTGGTTCTGTCCCAGGTTTCTGTCTGTTAAAAGGAAGTTTTTCCTCGCCACTGTCACATCTAGTGCTGCTCATGATGGAACTGTTGGGTCTCTATATGTAATATCATAAAGAGTATGGTCTAGACCTGCTCTGCATGTAAAGTGCCTTGAGATAACTTTTGTTGTGATTTGGCGCAATACAAATAAAATTGAATTGAAATTGAATTTAACCTCTTCATGTCTAAGTTTGAACGTTCTCAAAGGCAATAACTGAGGTAAAATGTTGGACAGCCAAGTTGCAGTTAGTGCAGGGTTCAAAGCAGCCGATGAAGCCCTTTTGTTACTTTGCTCTTAGAGTGAGTTGAGACCCAACATTTACATTTAAAAGTGCAATCCCTGGCTGCTGCGACTGCTACACTGAACCATGATCCTTCCCTAACCTTTAAAAATGTTACTGATGCCTTAATTGCATGGATATTGTCCAATAGCAAAATAAGCAGACGTTAGCAACATTTTTCAGATATGTTTCAGTCTGAACAATTTGAGACTTTGCAGAAAAAGGTCAAAATTATAAAAGCAAGATAAATACTTGAATTGCTGTTCCCACAGTTCCTGGAACATCGTACATCTCTGGTAGGGAACAGCCAGCCACCAGTGTCAGTTGTTTACTGGACAAAAGTTCAATGTCCTGCATGTTATCAGTGCATACCAGCTAATTAAGTCAGTCAGGCCTGTTGCTTGACTTTAACTGAGGCAGGACAGGGCCTGAGCTTCTCCATCTGCCTCATTAGAGCAGAGGAGCAGGAGCTTGTTCCCATAAATGCTCCTAATCTAAACCCTCTTCTTGCCCTTGTTCATATCACTGCGCTGATAAAAGACTGTGAGAGAGTCCCAGTGACAGTTGGGGGGCACAGGATGCCTGACTGAATCTGGGGCAAGACACACGACACAACACCAAGTAGAAAATTACACACATTTAGTTGATAATGCATTTATAGCACAACATGATTAGTTATCTGCTCTGTTGGCGAGATGCTCCTTGATTTTGTTTGATGATAATTGAAAAGCCTAATAATATCTGGCTCTGAGCCAGTTTGTTGTCAGTTACCTCCCCTACCCGCTTCAAGCCATGCAGATGCTGCCAACTCCCAGCTCTGGACTGTGAACGGCTCTCTGCTGGCTCTGCAATACTGAGCATGCCTTTAAGACAATGATGTCACAAACGGACGCTGACCATTTTGCAACTTCCGCCTCCAAACTAACCCGAAGCGACTAAACTTAATGCTGAGCTTGACAAGTGATGACACACAGAAATGTCAGGGGTCACCCTGGTGGCCTAGGGGTTCGGGTGCTAACCATTAGCCGTAGCATTCACATCTGGCTGGAGACCATTATTGGATTCATATATAAATGTAATAAGCTTGAATAAATAAGACACATATTAAAGTCTTGGACTCCAACAGGTTGAAAGAGATGACAAGGTCGACACCTCTAAATCAGATGAACTCTGTGATGTCAGTTCTGCAGGAATGAGGTGACTGTCTGACAGTGGCAATCAATGTCTGTTTATCTTGACATGAATCAGGAAAAATGCTCATGTGGCTGTGTGCTGACGGGCTTATGCGAACATCATGGTGTTTAACTAACTGTGATGAAGAGTGCGATCATGTTTTCACATAAACCTCATGACAAACTACATGTGTTTGCCAACATGTTCTCACTCCCAGCTCCTCAAACAGGGCAGCTTGCTCAGTGGTCCTACATATCAAACTATCATCAATAAGCAATAATAAATATTCAACATCCGGTTACACTTTCAAAGCTTGCTGAGGAAAATAACACAAGGTTGAAGCTGTAACTTCAGTTGCATACTGCACATTACATAACTTATGTTAATTTAAGAAATCAACTTTCACTTTTGGTTTCTCACAGGACAGGAACCCTCCAGCCTGACAGTCCTATGTCTGACCCACCTGACCACCCCAACATCCTCCACATGCAGACTTTTCTCACTCGTTATACTACATCACCTGATTGACAGCACATCCATACGTCACAATAGAGGGGCGGCTCCAGAAATGACTCTAGATGGGAACCTACAGTGTCACAGTTTGAAATGTAGGGCCACTGACCAAACTGCTCTGAAAGTAAAGAAGACAGGACAAAACACATTTCTACTAACTATTAAGTTTAATATGCAAGATAGATGTTTCTCCTCTAAGATATTATCTCTTAAGAAAAAGCCACATATTTCAAAAACAGAACAGAATCACAGTCACTTTGCTTCCAGCCTTGTGCACATATTCAATATTCATTCAGTAAAGAGGCCCCTGATAATTCAACTGGTAAACAGACACAATCAATTAGGTGCAAACTGTATGTTCTGTTCATAGCCCAGTCCACACAGGTGTTTCATCATGTAAACTGAACCTGGAAGCAGATGTTTGTTTAGCTTCATTGAGATGGCTCAGTCATCATCATATGACCTAAATATGGAACTTCAGTCACATAATAACAGGTTGTATGTTGACAACAACTGTTTTCATCATCTTCTACTGAATACTCTCCACAAATGTAAATTTACCAGCAACCTTCCCCTCTCTTTGGTGTCTGTCTTTCTTTTCTGATTTGCCGTCTCCATGATTAAGGTTTCACTTCATGGCAGGCAGAGCTCTTGGGTAAGGTTCGGGAAAGACTGATTTGATTTCCATGATAAAGCAAAAAGAGATGGTGCAGCTGCTTCGTCCCACCCAGCCCTCAGCTCTGTGGCTTCAGCTGATCAGGCAGTCACTTCTGGCCAAGGACTGGATGTTTGTCCCTGTGGAGATACACATGCAGTCATTCTGAGCACTGACATGAGCTGAGGGCTTCTTGTTTACGCGCTGCTCTTTCTGAGAAACTCAAGAGAAGAATGAGAGATATTGATACACCGACAGTGAAAGAGAGTCAGAGACAGCACATGAGATAAAGATAGAAAGTGGGTGATATTTATCAACCAGACTGAGGGGACTGAATGAGCTGAGTGTTGCAATTCTCAGCCAGAAGGCAGCCATTGTGGGGGGGTGGAGGGGTAAAGAGAGAGAGAGAGAGAGGGGAGAGGGAGGGTGGGACAGGTGGGGGAAACAAGCAGAGAGAGGCATGCAGTCTGAAGGAGAGAGAAGAGGACAGCGGTGTGCATCTCCCTGCTCTCATCCATCTGTCCAGCTGCTCTCCACCTCTCTGCTCACCTCTCCATCTCTCCTCCATCTGTCCGTCTGTCTGTCCGCTCTCCGCCGCTGTCGGTACATGACTGATCCAGGGGAGGATGTTGAAGTTCCGTGTGGACAGGAGAGTCAGGTAGGTGGAGGGGGAAGGAGGAAGTGACACGCGGGGCTGGAGTCAGGGCAAGATGAGGAAGGGGAGGAGAGGAGAGGAGAGGACAGGAGAGGAGATGACGGGGGGGCTGGTGGAGGAACGGACGGCCAGGAGCTTGGAGGTCAGAGATGACTGCAATGCAGTGCCAGCAGGAAACACAGGGAAACCATGAGCCCTGCTGTGTGTGCATGGCTGACGTGTGTGCTTCGTGTACAGTGATGTATAGAGCACAGTGCGTTGGTTACTGTGTGTCTGTGTCTATGTGTGTGTGTGTGTGCATGTGAACATGTGACTCAGTGTGTTCTACAGTGGTGCAGTGCTAAATCAGGAGTTTAAAGATGTTGGTTGGATTTTGTTTGTATGTTGTGGTTGGTACATGTTCCTCACTGAGGCCCTGTGCAAGGAAGTATTATTATTATTATTATTACTATTATTATCCAGATCAGGTCCTGTTCTATTACTGCACGTCTGCAGGTTATCTCGTGGATGTGAGTGGATCAAAGTCGACCGGCTCATGATCAGACGGTGCTGATGATGATGGAAGTGCAGAGGTCAGACTCATCTTCTCAGGAAGCACAGATGATAGAAATTAGCAACGCTAACGTTAGCAGGGCTGTTGGGGCGGCTGTAGCTCAGGAGGTAGAGCGGTTGTCCACCAATCGTTGCTGGTTTGATCCCTGCAGTCTGTTTGTTGAAGCATCATTGGGAAAGATGCTGATAATCGTCATCATCATGTGAATGTGTGGTGCGTTGGACAGAAGCGTCTGCTAAATGAGATTGTTGCAGCTATGGTCAGCATGCAATCGATACTTGGGTTACAGAGAGCAAAAAGTTAAGGTTTTCTTTATCGTGCTTGGTGCAACAAAACTGCAAAGTTGATTAGAAATGAGTTACGTTTGCCAAACATCACTGTGACAGCAAGTGGAAGTTCAATATAAATAACAAGGCAATGCTGTCAGCAACAGCGGAATGAGATCCTGCATGTATTCTAACAACTTTCCTGGCAAGATGGAGTCACAGCCAGGCACAGGGGAGGTCACTGACATACTTGCATGAAGTAAAACAGAACTTTTTGTTTTTACAGCTCTTACAACAAGAGCTGTGTCCTCATGATATGGAAATTTACAGCATATAACATAACAGCAAATACTAGAGATGCCGTCAGAAGCCAAACTGCTGAATGCCACCTGAAAAGACAGAGGAGAAGAAGAGGAGTGATGAACAGAGGAAGGCTATATCAACCAGAGTTAGCATGGTTAGCACCAAAGCACTGGTATTGGTATCTGACAGAGATGGAAAAAAATGACATACATGATCAAATGTGGCGAGAACCATGTATTATACATGATAATACAAATGTAAGAATGTGAACATGATTAGGGTCCCAGGGTGGGGTGTGGCAAAATGGCTCGATAGCACCCCCAAACAAATTTTCACCAAAGCAGCCGTGACAGTGCATTCCTCTCAGATGTATGAAATTTGGAAGGCAAAGGTAACATCATAAGGCATATACACACTGCTTCAGGAAAGGCAGCAAATTCAAGGGGAGAATGTAACACTGGTAGATATTATGACTTGTACTCTAATTACATATGAAGTAAAATTATGTATTATATCCATTCCTCTCATTTCCAAGTGTACTTTTTTTTAATAATAATTGTTTTTTACATTTTAAAAAATGTTAAAGCTCAGGACAATTTAGCCAGTATTCAAAATGAGAACTTAAATTCCTAATGCTAAACCTACATGGATCTGGACACTTATGGTGTCAATATGCACAAGCACTGAAAAGTTTGGAATTGCCTGCCAAAGGGCTTGAATGGGTGCAGTCAGGGGACTACTGTTGAATGCTTTTAGGATGTAAAAAAAGAAGTTGTACATGGAGAACAAAACACTGTACAATGGTTGAACCAGGCTGAGAGTAGAAAGGTCAGAAAAAGACAAAGATCCCCCTGAGAAAGAGGTAAATAAGAACATGAGGAGTCACCAGTCACTGGTCGACTGCAGAGGGCAGAGATATTAACCTTTTTTATCCTACCACCACTGTTGACAGATGGCCTGTAGCCTGCATGGTGGCATTATTAAACTAGAAATATCCTGAGGTAAAGGCTACAGAAGGCCAAGCAATGCAATGATGAAGAGATGAGCCTCTGCTTCAATGTTTCAAAAGTACACAGTATCACAGTTTTTTAAGAGGGAAGAACTTTTTCCCAGGCCTGAACCCACCACCACCCCCACTGATGAAGGTGAGGATGAGCAGTGTTGGGGTTTTGGTGGTGACAGGGGACTGTAGGTGTCACAAACAGAAGTGATTCACCAAAAGTTGACAGGTTACATTTTGGAATCTCGGGTTGTTCACTACACTCTCTCACCTAGTCATGCACTAGTTATCTTACAGGTGTTGAATTACTACTGAAGCTGCTTTGATGATTGTGGCCACAAGATGCTGCTGTACAACCTGAGCAGGACACATTTACGCGCTTTATTGTTTCCTCTTATACAACACAGGATAACTGTCCAAATTAGCATGCAGTTGGGCCAAATCATGTCTCTGCTGGGTTAAATGCAGAAAATGTATGTGCACTTGGCAACTTCTATGTCCACACATCATCACTACATCATCACGGATGACCCTGGTTATTATTAGAGTTTTTCTTTGAATCTGTGCTCCCTCAAGGTGAGTGTATGCTGCATGTCAGAGAAACAGCACAAAACATAATAAGAGGAAAAACAATGAAGGGATGCGGGGGAACTGAGAGAAGACAGAGGTAGAAAAGAAAGTTGAAAGCAAAGCTGAAGAGAAACAACAGTGAAAATAGAAGAAAGTCCACTTGGTTGGAATAAAATTGAGTGGGAGCCAGGACAGATGTGGACTTCTGTCAGACAAACATGAAGCCGGGTTAAAGACAAACCTGGCTGTGCCAGTCTAGTTGATGTTAAAGGAGGTGCATTAATCATTGTTGGATGTGTGTCGCACACTCACCTGAAGAAGGCTTTGGAAATGAATACGTTGAGATGGCAATTAAATATCATGTTTCCCATTGAGCAGGAGAATCCCAGTAAAGGGCTCTGCTGATGGACACAAGTAGGTAAACAACATGAATGTTAGGATGCAATTTTTCTGCAAGGTCACAAATTTGACAATTGCAATGTGAAAACTTTGAAGCAAAAGTGAATTTTTAAAGGAGAATTTCATTAACTGCAATTTCAATTTATGTACATTGAAGGACTAGTGGTCTCTGTAATTGTGACAGTTCCCATGTATAGCAGTTTGATTTCTGTCTCATTCTTCTTTGTCATATATCACGAAATGGACTTTTTAGCATTGGCTGCTCAAAATCATTCTCTGTATACTCGTAGGCTTTCCCACGTTAGCATGTAGGGCTCTGCAGTATGAACCTCACTTTATATGACAATGATCATTATTTTGTGCCGACATATTTGTTGCCACTTGTTCTGCAATGTGCTGTGGAAAGCACAGCCTAACAGACTGATGCTGATATTTCATCAGTCCCAGCAGGGAACTAACTGGAACATCTGGCAGCCTTGTGGTTAGCATCGTATGCTGATTGAGAGGTGGAAGACTCATGTGTTCCTGACAGTGTGGAGCCGTGCAGCTGCCCTGTTTGTCCTCCAGCACATACACTATGTGGATCACGCTGCCAGATTTAACTGTTTATTGCTTCTATGTGGGTTTGTAGGTTATCACTGAGCCAACAGGCACCAGGCAGCTGGACTCTGTCAGTCACACACACATATGGTGCATAGCACAACACACACATCAGAGATCAGGTATTTGCAGGTTCATCAGACACTAGTGACCAATCAGGTCTCAGACAAAGTGTTTTTGTTTACAAAAAAAATTTCCTCATTATGTTGACACAAACGTATCACACACACACACACACACACACACACACACACACACACACACACACNACACACACACACACACACACACACACACACACACACACACACACACACACACACACAACCACTGTTAGGCATGTGTATGTCTCTGAGCAGGCCACACATAGATCTCACGCAGAGCCCTTATTCAGATCCACACTCAGAGAGCTGTGGGATGTGGAGCAGCAGCATGTGAGTCTGAAGCCCTGAAGGAGCTGAGGACTGTGAGTACTGTAGAGTAAATGAAGTGTGGACTGTGAGCTGATGCAGGCAGACAGCTGCAGTGCTGCTGTCTTCTAATCAGCTGACGCATCAGCTGAGCGTGTGTTCCATCAGTGATTGGGCAGTGTAGTCAGTTTTCAGTCGCTTGTTTCTGCTGCTGCTTCCTGAGAATACTGTGCTTTACATATCACAACCATGTCAATAACTGGAGAAGAACCAGCTCTGCAAGATGACTCTGTAACACAGATTTGACTGTGTGGACTTTTAAGATGATAGTGTTTTGATTTGATTTGACATTATTATTGGAATATTTTCAGAAGTTAGTCTTATATCAGAAGATGTACACATCATAAAAACAACAAAACAAACATCACAGAGATATTATATTACATATATTACATCAGTCATTATGAATAAGTAGCTGCAGTGCAGTTGATTTAATTCCCTTTTATATTCAGTGCTTGCTCTACACAGGAACACTGAGGCCTTCTGAGAGCCCACACTGTGATTTAATAGTTTGACAGACTGAGGGAATGAAATAGTTCCGCAGTCTGTTGACTTACACTGGAGCCTAATTCTAAATCTTCTGTTTGATAGAAAAAGCAAACAGCATTGCTTTAGGAGATGCAATTTGAAAATTTAACTCAAACGTTTGAGCCACAATAATTGAGCAGATAACTTGCAGTGAAGCTTTAGGCTGAAGAGAGAGACAACTGTAGCATGCACTCATTTCATACTACATAACACACTATAGACTGGAAAATCAACAGTACCATCTGTTCGCTTGCTCCAAATGAACTTCGTCTCCTAAGAAAGTAGATGCTTTGTTGTATCTTTGCAGATTTAATTTGTATGTGCATTCCAGGATAAAGCCATGTCCACACTGAAGCTTATATACTGAAAGGTTATGGACAGTAACGAGTGGAGGATACCAGTTCCCTGGAAGACCAAAAATGATTTTTTTGTGTCTTCTTTGGATTGATAAGTCACTTCTTTGCACATCATTCCACTAATCTATCGATATCATACTGACATATATTTCAGAGTATTTACAATTTTATACTCATCCCATAAAGTGTGAAGAGGTGAGCTAACACAGCCCTGAGGTGCTCCTGAGCTGGTAACAATAGAAGCTGAATATGTCTGATCTGTACTCACTTTGTAAGAAATGAATGGTACCAATGAATCTTCCTCAGATTTAAATGTTGAAAAGAGCTCATTGCTTGCTCAACAGAATCATATCAGTTCTGACTGACTGCACAGGTACAACTGAATTAGAAATATTAACAACATGATCCCTCCCTGTCAGCCAGTCTGTCACACTTTTTGAGTGGTTGACAGTCCACTCATCCCCTTCACAGTGTCCGACAAGTGTTAGGTATTGTGACCTTTAAAAGCCTTTTTCTTTCTATCTTTGTTTGTCACCTCTTTGCCTCTCATAATTTGCCTCCTAAACCCTTTTCTACATACCTCGATTCTCTTGTGTCCCTGTTCTTGAAGGCAATCTTTTTCCATTTCATACAGTGCTTATCATAGTTATGTACATCTTGTTGTTAGGATAGATTTGTATCTCATTTTTTGCTGTTACTGACTGTGCAGAGAACTTGCAGTAGACTGTAATTACTGCTGACATTTCATCCAAGGAGCCAGGATGAAAGCTCTCCCACACAGTACAATTAGCATGCTTTAAGGTTTTCTGTGCTGTCAGGTGACTGATCTCTGGTTACTTCTTCTCTGGTTTACTGATTTTCAATTTAGATTTAGAAGTTGGTACAAATTAATCATATTATGACGCATATTTCCCCGTGCTCACATGAAACAAAAATGTAAACACAACACAAAAAATCGAAGCAAGAAAAAAGGAAAATGCATGGACATAGTTCAATGCTGTGCAGCACAGTGAAAGTTGGCTGTTAAACTGGTTGAACAGCTGTCAGAGTTCAGTATTGTATGAGGTGGTGCAGTGGTTAGCATTGTCACCTCGTAGCAAGGTTCTGGGTTCAAACCCACTGGCACAGGCTGCATGTTCCTCCTGGGTGTCCTCAGTGTATTCTGGCTTCCAAAAAATGTGCAAATTAGGTTAAGTGGTGACTCTAAAATTGCCTCTGAGTGTGAACCTAGGTTTGAATCTCTGCCTCTGTGTCAGCCTTGTAATTGCAACCTGTCCAGGGTGTATCATGATGTCATCATTAACATCTTATTGATTTATTCTGCCCTGTCAATTTATGTCCTCTTTGTCCTTCATCTGTTTGTTTCCAGTCAACATGACCCCAGTGGACCAGCTGGACAAGCAGTGAGCCAGATCCAGCTGGAAGAGCCGACACAAATACACTCCTATCTGCAGTGAGTAAACCATGAACTGAACTTAGCACATTAACATATATATTCAACTCCATTTATGTATACCTACATGCATACAGCAAACAAAATCTACAAATCATATACTNAATGTCATAAAAAGAAAGAGAAATAACAACAGTGGTTATTATTGATGATAATTGAGGTGTGTTTTGGGTTATTGTAAGATTACTGTGTTGTAATGCAGTGCTTCTGCCTCCAAGGTTTCTGGATGAGTCATCAGCCGGTGCGGATGCTGACTTTAAGCTTGGGATCTGTAGGCATTAGCCTCTGTCTTCACTCACAATTCAGCCTCTTAGTGTTGACTGGCCAAAAGTACCAGAGTGTAATCTAGATAAAGAATGTCTATAGTGAATTAGACTGGGACACAGTGGTGGACTGTCTGAGGAGCAGGGGTGAAAAAATAAAAAAGGTACCAGCTGCATGCAGTGGGCCACCAGTGTGTGATGCATTTATGGTGAAACAGTTCTAAACCAAATCTTTATTTCTGTGTTTTTGCAGGAAAATTTCCCTCTTGGGGCAAAAAATATTCAGAATAAGACAAGCATATTAACAAATTTGTGTCTTCGCTTTGTGTGGAGAATTTTTATATTTTGATATTTTCAGGCATCTGACAGTCAAGAATGAATATTCTCATGTTATTGTTTTCTGTGAATTAGGTGTCTAGAGACAAGTCTGTAGTGTGGTAAACAGGAGCAAATTAGACCTCAACAAGTCAGTTGAGAACAGATTCGTACCACTTGTCACTTGGCACAGTATTTTTTTCTGGCAACACACGCTTCTCTTGGCAGGCCACGAGAAAATAGGAAGTATAAGTGCAAATGCACTGATGCACTATTGAACTTGATATTTTTGCTCCTCTGTTCAGGCACTGTGATTTGGATATGAATGGGAAGGTGAATACTGCAGCTGAGAAGATCACTCACTCCAAAAGTGCCAGCATGGTGTCAGACCTGTCTTCAGAAGCCCAGCCTTACACCAGGGTGAGCACACAAACACAGACACACACACAGAGAGATTTTTGCTAAAGCTTGATGTGACATTTGAAATGTAAAAAAATGAAAATGAAAAAATTAACAATGTACTCAGTAGTGTGATTATACTCGCTGTTGCCACTTAGATGGTCTTTTGACCTCCTACCTCATGTCATGTGACCCCAAGGTTGAGAAAAGAATTAATTCATAAATACTCAGATCCAGCCCCAGTTCATAGTCAGTTAATTTACTGATCCATGTTATTGGCTACTGAGCAATGACATGATTTACAGTATTTGTTCGTGATAGACCCATAATAATAGGCATTATTGACAGGGAGACATCGCTTAATCTGTCAATCCTCTATACTTAACTTTTACAATGTAGATTTGCCTGGAAAGTGTTATTTAATAAATACATGGCCAAAATATGTAAACATTTTTCTCTTCTTTTTCCATATCTCGGACCCGCAGATGTCTCGGACTCCCAGAAAGGCGGCTACATTTGGGAAGCGCTCCAACTCTATGCGCAGGAATCCCAAAGCAGAGGTAACCAAACAGGGATGGCTGTACAAGCAGGTAAAAACCTTTTTCTTATCTATTTCTTATCTTATGTCTTATAATGCCTTCTGTTGCTCTGGAGGAGCTTCGTCTGAGATGTCATAGTGATTCCTGTGAAAGATACTATCATGTTGCATGATTGTAGGGTTCAGTATTTTTTAAACTTGACCCATATTAGGGACTAATAATATAGGATATCTCAGTCTCTATTACTTTGATTTTGACCATTTAAAAAAATAAATAAATCTGTTTTTAAAGAAATACAATATTAAATTACTTAGATAGGCACTAAAATATTCTCACTTAAAAGTTGTTAGAACAAAATAACAAGATAATTCTGTGCTTTTAGTGAAAAACAGGTGAAGCACAATCGGATAATTAGTAAGCAATAATTCCAAGGAGACAAGGTTACCCTGCCATCCCATTAGAGAGATGACTTCATCTCCTGTCTGCTCATGAGAGATGACCAGTGAGGATGCAGGGGGTATACAGGAAGGAATGCAGTGAATAATCATTTTTCACCTTTTTAGAGATAAGATAAGATAATTCTTTGTTGATCCCCCATAGGGGAAATTAAAGACATCACATCAATATATAAATATACAAAACAAAGAATAAAATCAATCTTATGCATGGTAGGTGTTTGGATTTGCTATTTGGCAGTTGCATAGTAATTTTGATTTGGCTACACAGGATTTGTTAGCTTGTGTTGAACTTGAATAGAGCATAAAAGTCTGGAGTGCCTCCTTCCGAAACATTCATTTCCAGGTTGTTAAGGCCAATATGTTTTCTGGCTATGGATTGTGTATGTGTGTGTGTGTGTGTGTGTGTGTGTGTGTGTGTGTGTGTGTGTGTGTGTGTGTGTGTGTGTGCCTACGTCAGATAACATTTGGCTTTATGCAACAATCACATCCAATATTAATGTTCAGTACTAAAACAGGAAGTAGGGTGACCTTCATATTGCATGACAGAAACTGTGTTGAGGCTGTGGTAGTGAAAATGCGTGCCTTTAACATTGACCCAAATTTTCATCTTGTCTCATGCCAGCAGTTTTGGCCTTTTGGCCTCAAGTTTAAATTAGAAATCCCCTGAAGAGACCGAAACCAACAACAGATTCATCCTGCTGCTCTGACTGGCCATGTTCATATTAATACAGGAATATGTCTCTCACTGCAGCAGTGAGGCACTTGTATGTGTTTAATATTGTTTTTAAATGATAATGTTATATGGCCTGGAGACTAAAGTCTCCACTGCAGTACTTTTTTATGGGATGTGTTTATAACAGTAAACATGCTTAAGATGACAGTGGTGATGATTAATGAATGTGTGATGTGTGTTCCAACAGGCCAGCAGTGGAGTGAAGCAGTGGAACAAGAGGTGGTTTGTCCTCACTGACAGATGTCTCTTCTACTACAAAGGTTTGTACATCATTCATTTTCCAGCCCACGTATTTGCGTCTATGATTTTCAGTTTATACAATTTATTATGAGGAGCTGTCTTATATTTACATGATGTGTTGCCAGTATGAAGGTTAGTAACTTGTTAGTCGGATTTAGTTGGCATGTTGTCTCCTTGACAACAAAAATATCAACATAAAGATGATGTGTAAAGTCAGTGGTGTATTATTTACATTAGAGCATCATAGATTAGAAATGCCTCAGCATGATGCCATCTCACCCACTGTGGTCATACTGATGACATTCGAGCCAGGTTACAGCACAGGAGCTCCAGCTTTGTGCCAGACTTGTGCAAACATTTGATGATAATGATGATGGGTCTGACTTTGTACTCAGTGTCCACATGAAACTAATGATAAAATCAAGAACAAACATTGATCAGCCATGTTGCTTTCTTTGGGTAGGTTACGTTTATTCCTTGTAATGCTGCAAAATGTATAACAATGTTTAATCAGACTTTCATCTTTTTGTTGAAAGTGCACATATTTGACTTGATGGCGTCAAACATTTGCTACCTGCTGGCTTTTGAAATGTTTGAACCATGAATTAACTAGACAACTACCAAAGTCCATGACTCTACATGGCCAGGCCCGGTTTCCACCACACATGCCTCGGCACCATCAGCTGTCAGTCACAGGTTGGCTGTGTTTAGTTGTTGTTTGTGTGGAGTCTGACAGTTTCTAGTAAGGCTATAGTTCATCAGCATGGATGATGTTGTGTATGGTTAACAATGTGGTTTAGTTATTTTTCTTTTAAGTCTAGGTTTTGTTATTCTAATTGTGCAATATATGAATAAGATACCATTCAGATCTGTTGAGGATCTGAGAGTAGTTGTGAATGAAGTCACTACTTCACCAAACTATTTAGATGACTGCTTGTCAGTAATAAAAGGATTTTATATAATTAACTTTATTTTATGTTGCTGTATATCTTCTCATGTAAATTACCCCAGCTTTGAGATTGTTGGAAATATTCATCTTTCAACCATTTGTGGTATTTTGAAAAGCGTGCAGTGTTTCCGTATGTGTGTGTATGTGTGTGAATGCAGTCATTAGAAGATTTTCTCACATGCAGATTAATGGGTCACTGAGCTAACTTTGGGCTGCAGCCTGGCTCTGCTCTCACGACAGTAGCTTCCTTTTCAGCAGAGTACATCACCATGGTAATGTTGACTGCACTTTAAGAGAATCTTATAGGCTTTTAGAAACCTGTAAACCTGTTCTGTGATTTCTATTTCCATGACCAAAGATGAAACAACCAATAAAAAAATATTGGCAAGGTAATGGAAACCAACAGACAACATTTTTGACAGTGACACAAGGTGATTTGTTATTGGGATGTCTAGAGAAGGTAATTCACAGCATTGTATCATCTGGATTGCACCTCTCTGTTTTGACAATCTGTGTTTTCCCTTGATAATAACCTGCTGAAAACCCAAACAGAATATGATAATGCTAATGATTGCTAATGATTGCTAATCATTGTAGTCATTTGTAGTCATTTAATTGAAAACAGTACAAAGACCAATGTATCTGATGTTTTACTCATCAGTGTCATTGACTTCTGTAAATATGCTGTATATATGTTTATTTTGAATTTGATGACAGCAACACTTAAAAAACATTTGGAACAGGAGCAACAAAAGACTGTGAAAGTTGGGGACTGATTAAAAACACCTGTTTGTATCATTCCACAGGTAAACAGGTTCACTGGTAACAGGTGATAGGATCACGATTGGTTATTGGCTATATGTGGTTCATTAGCAAGGGTGGGGGAGGTTCACCACTTCGTTAACACATGATTGTATAAAATAAGCAAGTTTGTTGTTTGGGCCAATGTCTGTAAATACAGTTCATTGCATTCTGTTTTTATTTGTGTTTTATGAGTGTCCTATCGTTTTTTGAATCAGAGTTGTAGTTTTGGCCCCTGGTCGATGTCCCCTCAGTGCTACATGACAGGGGGGAGAATGCTGTTGTAGAATAGCTTTGGTAATGATTGATGATTCCTTAGTGTTTTGTTCTTCTTGTACAAAACATTTATTATTTTTATGCCAACCCTTCATGCAAAATAGCATCTATTTATTAAAAGGACTATGAACTAAAAGTATGAAAGGCCCATCAACAATACAGAGCTTTTGTGACAGGCAATTCATTTGAATGGTAGTGGAAAAGTATATGTCTATTAATTATGATTATTTATCTATTACTTATCTATCTACAAAAAAAATACTACTTTCACATTCAGAGTATGGCGTATCTCATCATTACAATCTTGTATCAATTATGAAACAAAGACCCCATATCCTTGTAATCATATTACATTTTATATTGTAATATTGAGATCTTCATTTCATAATGTGATACAGATTTAGTATTTCTTAATTATCAGTATTAACCATTATTTAGAAATTTTTATAAAAGATAAAAGAACTTTATCTCATAACTAAAAATCTGATGTCTTTATCTTGTCTTTATCTAATTATACAAGATAAAGACATCAGATTTTTTTTCCATAGTTCATAACTATGAGATATGAGATGGTGAATGTGATATATTTCCATAATTAGCTCACTGGACAATCTGTGTAAACAAACAATCATTGCCAGAGTTGCAATAAATCGTTAAGAGAGGTTTTTAAAGTCAAATCGTTAAGTGAAATTACTCATGTCTTAATCTGTAGCGCTTCAGTTTAAGAGAAAATGTGTTGATTCAATTCTTTTCATCAGCTCTGCATTGAATCCATCTGCTGTGTGTTTCCCTGCCTGTTTCAGTCTTTCGCTGTCAACAGGGCACTTGTCTATTTTCTTGTCAGACAGTAAGTGTCCAGTACTGTGGGACTCCTGTCTCACTGATCTGTTGGTCTGTCCTCTAGCTCAGAGCCGGTGGCAGCCTTGAATAACCTTGTACTGGATTCCAGCAGTAAATCCACAGGCTGTGATGGGAGCAGAGCAGTTCCTTCTGGATTAACTGCTGCACTATTTCTTCTTCTTTGGTGCTGCTGCACTTCTTTGTCCCTTTTGTCTTCCTATCTCTGTATCCATGAAACAACACATCCAAGCCAAAGTTGTGATCATTTTACAAGCTTCCAGTTGCAACATGGCTTTAAAACGTCATGCTTTCTTTTCTTTCCTATTTTCGCATGAAGTCCTTCTGTGCTGGAGGCTTCTCTCTTTATTTTGAAGGCGTTGTTTTGTTCCAGCCTCCCGTCCATCTCGGCCTGGTCCAGCTGTGTGTTTGAAGAAGAAGGCTTAGAGAGAAGGAGCACTATGAGATGAAAGTAATATTGTATTTTGAAAAAGCTTCAAAAGGTTGTTGACGGCTTGAAATCGAATGGAATGGTTTTTGCAGGATTGAAGCTAAGATTTGAAGACTTGTATAATGTTGTGATAGGCTGAAAAAATGTTTCAAATCTCTGCAAACATTCTTTTGTATTGGAGTAGTCCTTCGCTCTATTACATTTCTCTTAGATTTCCACTGTTCACAGATTGTCACTGTTCTCACTCTTCTGGGTATTTGTTTGTTTTCCAGATTTGAAACCTTGTTGATGCTGATCTGAAAACTGGTGTGCATATGTTGAAACGCCCACTTTTAAGAGATCTGCCAACACAGTTGCAAACTTGTGAGTCATGTGACGTCTGGCAGCATTATTTCTCAGCTCTGGTCTGAAAATCTGCAACAGACGCTCTGAAAAGATTAAAGCTGGGATCCTGGCATGACCTGTCTTCCTCTGCCTCTGATTGGCTCACCCTGATATTGGTACCTTCATCAGTCATCACTTCTCATGCCTCAACCATTGACTGTATGGCCTCAATCAAACCAACCAACGAAAGCAACCAATCAGAGACAGAGTTGGGTGGCCCATGCCTGCCATCTTGGGAATAAAAATGTTGCATCCTGAAACAGGCACATTTATGCTTAATGTGCTGTTTGAACTCTGCTGAAGTACAGTCCAATTACACGTCCTATTTAAACAAGGAAGCTTTGACGTGAATAAGTTTTTCATTTTGGTTAAAACTTGAACATAGATGAGAATATAGATGAGTGATACCTTCTCCTTTTTACCTCATCTATGGACACACAGAGTCGCTCACATCAGCTCAGCTCTGTATGTGTGGGACCTCATCTTCGTTTTGCCTAATTGCATTTCTCTGCATCTCTACACTGCTTTTTTCTTTGTTTTCCTTACAAGTGCAGAGTTTCCTTTTGATTGTTAGTGTATTTTGTGGAACTGGGACATGCTTTTACTATCAGACATCACATAGCAAATGCATTTAGTGAAAGCTTTGGGTTTGCTCTAATTGTCTGTGGGTAAACACAGAGGTTGTGGTGTGGGCTGCATCAAACCACTGACAGCAGCTTCAACAAGAGGCAGGAACAACACAAAGTAGTTGTCAGAACAAATTCTGATGATTGTTCATGAAACTCCATTGTTTCAAATGTGTTATCTGTTGTTAAGAAGTGCTGCTCATTGTTTGTTAGTTCACCACAGGGCGACTGTGGGGAACTGTGATGTCACTATTTCTTGACCATCTTTGCATCTTTGCCAACTTGCACTGCTTCTGTTCTCTCTTTAGTCCATGAGGAGGAACCACAGAGAGATGGAAAATGTATGTAGTGACATGACTGTTTGTGGAAAACAGCATTTTACAGTATAACAGTATTTTGATGAAGTCGATTTTTCACAGTATGTGAGATCAGTTGGTGGCTGTCAGATGTGTTTGGTGCATAACTAACATGAATTTACTATGACCTCCTTCATAGACGGGCATGGTACCTGATGGAAACTGATACAACAACCAAATACTGTGTTTCATCCAGGAAGAAATGGTTGAATTTGAAATATAAGATGAAAACTATCTGTGCATTTACATATTTTGCCACGACTCTAATGGGAATATGATACAAAAGAAAAACAACAGGGTTTTTTTTGGAATTAAATAGTCTAATCACTTTTTAAAAATCAGCATTCGTATTACTTCTAAAATGACAACTATATTTAGGTCTTGATTTTAAAACGTGATCACTGCAATGGAATAACCAAGGAACTCAAGCCACATCCATGTTTGACAATGTTTTACAATCCCTCATGACAATGAATTATTTTCCACCATGTTAAGTAATTCATTGTCAGCCTAACATTGATACACACCATCTTGATTGTCGAGCAGAGAATATAACCTATGGAGCTCCGGAGAGAACAGGAGACAAAAAGTTTCGTTTTCTACTCCAGGTACACTATAAATCCTTGACTGTAAAAACAACTAGTTGAAATCAGTTAAAAAATGTAATGTTAAATGTTAAGGGACTTTTTTATCCAGAAAACAGCAGCTCCCCTGTTTGCTTCTATTTAGTTACATGTCAATCTTGCCAGGACAAATATGACAGAGATATTGACGTAAAATCCAAAAGCCAGTGCAGCATCTGTGTGTCAGTCATTGGCAGAGCAGACTGTCAGTCCCACCTAACCCAGTGAATACAAGATGTGATTGGACTGTACTTCAGCAGAGTTAACAATAGGTTGAGACTGAATGCCTGTGCCTCCAGGATTTTTTTAAGACCATGTGTTTTGGAGTTTTGGACCAGAGCTGTGAGACAGAGTAATGGAGGGAGGAATGTGTGACAGTGCAATTAACCACTGCAACTGCTCTGCCAGCAAGGACCAGGGGCCAAAAACTGGGCACAAGGGGAGGAGAAAAAGCCCAGGCTTTTGTTGTATGGGTTGTTTTACTGGGCTGTCTCTGACTCCTCTAAGGCACAGCTTGTGCTTGCACACTCTGTGTCTGTTTAAACAAATATATATTGAGATTTTTGACAAATATATATTAATGTTTTAGTTTAAAAAATTGATATAGATATTTTTTCACTTTCTCGAGAATACTGTCTGATAGAAATGATTAATACTCTCATCCTTTCATTAGTATGCTTACATTCTGTTCAAAAAATAGAAACATTTAAAAGGTCATTGAAACAGTTGAAACATTGAAACAATGTGTGCCTTAAGAAATAGATCATATATATTTGTCTTTTTATCCAGATTAGCTTTTTTTTTTTTGCAGTGTAATGAGATAAGCTCCACATTGGTCCCTCTCAACAAATAAGTGTCTCTGTTGCCTGCCTTGTTTTCCAAAAATAGTCTTTAATCATATTTAGTCTTATAGTGTCTCATATTTTTTACTTATACTTGTTGATGTGTTGAACACATGAGACAGACACATTTGACTGGTACAGGGCTTTTTTTGTGCTCAAGGATGGGGCAAAGATCATGTGATTGTTGGTGGTATCTAGGTGTTGAGGCATGACTGTAACCACAATGATCATCAGGATCTGGTGGGATGTCCAGTTGCTCCGGAGTGACCTTCTTGGAGAATAAAGAATTCCTGGAGATGAAGTGTTCTTTTGTGACTACTGTAACCACGGAGCCTTGGACATTGGTCTCAGTGGATGGCTTACTGTTGAATGGTGTGCACAGCTTCACCTGAAGTGAGTGTGTGTGGTGTAGCCTGCATGAGACTTCATCTTGGCTTCAGCCTCATTCTCCCTTGCTGTCAAGTCAGAGTCTGAACTCAGTCAGTTGCAGTAAGCGACTGAAAGAATCTTTGTGTACACCTTACAGTGGACCAACAGTTGGGCAGGTGAGCTCTCTGTCGTGCTGTGAGGTGTGGATCTATGCTCACCCAGTGAGATGTTGAGGTGTTTCCAGGTAATTCCTTGTGTTTCCTTGTGCATGAATCTTTCAGCTTTAGTATTGACCCGAGGCTAAAGTGGTGATCCTAGCTAGTCTGCAAACTGGGAGAACTGGTCGGTGCTGAATGGGGGACAATTATCAGTTTTTACAACTTTGGGGATCCCAAACATGGAGAAAAGTTTGTCCATAACCAGAATGACTGTGTTAGCTAAGCATGACTTAACGCTCTCGACGACTGGGCAGCGTGTGTAATCATGCACAATAACAAGCAAGTATTCTCCAGGTGGAAATTATCCATAGATGTCTGCACTAACACTGTGCCAGAGAGCTTCTGGCAGAACTGACATTTTGAGTGCAGCTGCTGTGTTGATCTGACATATGAGACAACTGTGTGCTGCTGTTTCTGCTTCGTAATCAGTGTCTGGAAATCAAAACTTGGTTCTGAGTATTCTTTTGTTTTAACGATCCCCTGGTGTCCTTCCTTCCTGTTCTAGTGCCACACAATATCTGATGCATGTAATGATGTTAGCTCGCTGCTAACTTGTTTGCTGCTTTCATATATCAGCGTGTTGTGATCTGTCCGTTTTGTGCCATGTGTTGTGTTTGGAGTACTGACCTCTGCCTTGATGTCAGTGAGCGTTATGGCTTTTTAGTTATTGAATGCTTCACAGCGAAGTTCACACACTCCTCTGGTGCTTTTGTTGCACATGTGCTGTCACCTGTCTGAGGTGGAATAGAATACAAGACATGTCGTTGCTGGGTTGTCAGTTCCCTTTCTCTATTCCACCTTTAAGTTGTCAGCTGCTCACAACTTCACACAATAACCAGCATCTCCTTTTCCGTCTGGCAATATTTTTTCTCCATGTTGCTGAGATGGACTTTTATATGCTGTATGTACTTTACCCCTGTATTCAATTAATTAATTAAATTTTAATTCCTTTATTAGTCTCACAATGGGGACATTTTCATACATGCTTCCACTCGTGAGGTGCCAACACTTTTTCACCTGTAATCACAGAGAGTATGCACGTTGTCTTTTTCTGTCCTTTCTCCAGTCTGCACTTGAAGGCACCACATTGGAGCAGAAGGGGCAGATCTTTGGTGGGGCTGAGTTGTGGATGTGGCATCAGGTTCTCAGAACTTGTTTTATTGACTGACTTGATCAATTAAAAGTAGCACACTCACAGTTGGGGTTTCAGTATCTTGCCCAAGGACACTTTGACCTGCAGACTAGTCGTTGCCATCATTGATTGCCATGGATATTGTTGCCTTTGCATTAGACAAACAAAGACTTTGAACCTTGAACGTTACTCACAAGTTCAGTTAAATAAATGAAATCTCTTGTTTGATGAGGTCTGGGGCGCAAGTTAGGGCTTATTGTATGTCTCGAGGGGAGGGGCTTGTAATCCGTTTATCAGTGATTTGTAATCCTGTGCACAGGTACTGTATGTGTACAATTTTTCATCCCCACCCCAGTAATAATTACATCTGCAACAAGCGGCTGTTTCTCTGTGAGCTGGTTGGTCGTCCTGTCATTTAAACCCATCCTGAGTGACGTCCTGTAAAGTGGATCTCTGAGGTGCTCTCCATGTGAAGAGCTGCTTGGCGTTCGTCAGCTCAAAGTGACATTTGAATCTGAGTAAAATATTTTTAACAATGGTGCCAACACATAGCATGTAGCTAGGCCTATTTAGGAACCACCATGATAACAGAAAAAATGGACACATCAGATTCAGAGCCCAGTGTAAACTCATGAAAATGCCTGTTGTGATGTCAGCTACAGCAATCTTACAGATGTGTGTTTTTTACCCTGTGTTAGCCTATATGTTATTAAATCTTGGCACAATTACAAGTATGCCGAATTAGGTATTAGTAGTGTCCGTTTGTAATGGATCTAAAAGCAGCTATCACTGGATTACTGATGATTCTCTGGCAAGTTCTAAAGCATCCTTTTACATGATATCTAAGAAGATTTATGGATGTTTCTTCGTGATATCTAAGATAATGAGATTTTCTGAGTGTTAAGATTTTTTTTTTATGTTATTGTTTGTCTTTGTAAAATTGTAAAATTAGAGAATGGCACTGGTCTCATAAAGTGTATCTCCCTCACTCTGCTTCTCTTTCTCCCTTCCCCCATCATTTTATGACAGTAACATGTGTCACCTCTAAAACACTGATCTGACCTTGGAGCGAAGTGAAATTGAATGCTATATTTCAGCTGTACAGGCTAATCAGCTACATGTTGTTGTTTTTGTTTGTGTGTAGGAGACGCCCCGAAAGTACAGTGTATAGCTGCACGCCTGTCATCCTCATGGTGGCGCTAAAGGAAAGGTCAGGGGACCAGTTCAGTAGGCTTGTCCTGTGGGGACTGTAAATACATCTACCAAATTTCATATCAATTTATCCAACAGTGATTAGAGGTTATTTCAGTCAGGACCAAAGTGACCAGGAGACAAGCTGACAGACAGACACTTCCCTCTCTACAGCCACTTTGCTAGTGTGAAAATACCCCACATTAGTTAGTTCCAGCTTTTTCCAAGATGTAAAATGTCTTAATCTGTGTCTTACATCAATATAAAGTGATTCTTCTCCTCTTCGCACAGTGTGTCATCTCTTTGTGTATATAAAAACAGACATCAATAAATTATTCAAATGTGTGTGGGAGAGAGGCAGAGGTGTGTCTATTTTTACCTGCTGTCCCTTTATACATGCATGTGTGTGTGTGTGTGTCTCATTGGTGCAGACGAGAGCAGGTACAGTTGGCTGCGGGCCGAGATTCCTGCAACACTGAGTCACATGGGCTGATTATTATCTCGCACAAACACACCCACACAGAGCAGGGATCAGCGTATTGTATGATTGCACAAGCCCTTCCCCCTCCCTCAGATCTCTCTCTCTCTCTCTCTCTCTCCCTCTCACACACAGCCTCACACATAACACAAGCACACACACTCAGTCGGCGGCGGAGAGCGTGTCCGTGCAGAGCCGTGTTCGGGAAAGAAGAGGTAGGAGGTCACAGAGAGAGGAGTGGATCCCTTTTCATGCTCCTGAAATTTTCATGCCTCTTTCAATTATTTAGTCAGCGCTGGTTCTCCCCATCTACAGGGCTCTTATTTATCACCGCTTGATATTGGTGTGTGTGTGTGTGTGACTGTGTGAGCCATTACCGCTGCTTATCACAGGGACCCTCACACCATAATGGATATCTATTCTAGGAAGCTGTCACCGTGGGAGCAGAGACTGTGCTCGGAGGAGAGAAGCTCTGACTGTGAACACTCCTCCCCTGTTCTGCTGTCTCTCATCCTGCAGGTTGAATGAACTGGCTCGGGCTGTTGTTCCGTTGCTCTGATTCTCCCTGGGATGTATTCACACTTTCATTTTTCCTCTCCACAGATGAGAAGGAGGACACGGTGTTAGGGAGTTTGCCGCTGCTCAGTTTCCTGATTGGAGGAGTGGAGCCTTTGGATAACATCACCCGCAAGTTTGCCTTTAAGGTCAGTAACATCCCTGGGGAGGGACAGCATGCTGGGGGGTCTGGGAGTACTGGGAACATACATGAGTGCATATGACTTTGAATGTAGAATAAATTAGTGGGACACAAATAGGTTTTATGTAGAAACATATTGCTTCATTTGATGCAAAGCGAAGCAGCATTATTGACTGGCTGTGAGCTGTGTGCTTGGTGAGTGACAGCAGTTCCTCTCAGGACCGCTGCTCGAACCCTGGAGGACTGCTCCATGTGCCGTGTGACTGCTTATTGGAAAAGCAGGATTCACTGATGTTTGAACTTGTTCCTTGGTTGCATCGTTGTGGCTTAGTGAAGGGTGTTGGTTTGGTTCTGCTTGATTGATAGAAGCTGACTGGCTCCACAGCTGAGTCACATGATGTTGTTTATGACTGTTTAAAAACCCAATAGGTCTCTTCAGAGTGGAGGGTTGGGTTTTTTCCCATTGAGGAGGCAACTTTGATTTAGTGCTGGGTTATTAATCAAATTTTAATTTGAGTCGCAATTTTTTGTTCCAGCAATTACGAAATAAGATAGTAAAGATAAAATGGTTATTGTGCCACATTCTATTTCGCAATGATGTTCTTATTTTGTCTGGTGTTATAAATCCAGCACAGCCCTTTCCTTTACCAAACCTACTCTCAGCCAGGCTGTGGCATGTTGAGCTCAGCCTGAGCCAAGGTGAGGGAAAGAGAGTCTTTAATCGACAAGAGAGGTAAAACCAATTCGGCTGTTCTGTAGGAAGGTGTCACATGGTGCAGAGGTGCGCACAGCAAGCGTGCAAACTTCCTGCTGAGGGACGAATGAAGGTTTATCTTATCTTATCTTATCTTATACACACACACTCATACATAGTGAACTTACGCTGGGAGAGCAGGTATGGGTCTTTTTGGCTTTTTGACTTTAGTATGTGTGTGTGTGTGTGTGTGTGTGTGTGTGTGTGTATGTTTCAGTTGTCTGTGTAGAGTAATCTATTACTGATTCCACTACTTTTGCATTACTTTCGCCAAAATAACCGCGAGTCCAGTTAGTGTTAAATTTGGTTATGTATTATGGTTATATTATGGTTTGGCAGGCATTTGTCATAGCTTGGTCTCTATAGCAACATTGGCTTACCTCATGATTAGTTTTGACAGGAATTTTCCTGACAAGCTTTATCAGATGTGGTTTACCCAGGCTCCTGTCACCCAACACATATGGTCTACATGCAGGCTCTTACAGGTGTAACCACAACCTGGAGCATTTATTCATGCTTCAAGTCTATTTCTTGCAAGTAAACACAAGGTTGATGCCCAGCACAAAATAATAAAGCCCATTTAATAATTATATTTATCAGAGTGTTCTCTGGACAGAGCCAGCCACACACACACACACACACACATGCACACACAGTCTTTACTTATGTCACTTCTGGCGAATTTACATAGACTTACATTAATTTCTTGGAGACTAACCTGAAGGACCACCTGACCTTAACCTAACCCCAACCTCAACCTAACCCTAACCTTAAACTCAACCTAACAAGAACCTTAACTGTTGACCTAAAAATCGCAGTTTTCCAAATTGAGGACACCACTTTTTGTCCCCAATTGCACCGCTGTCCCGAATCAACTGGTCTTGAGTCCAGTGTATATCCCCAATTTGGACATAAGCGAACCCACACACACACACACACACACACATTGAAGGGTTGACATCCCTGAGAGCAACTGAAGCTTCATTTTAGGTGTTAATGCGTCACTTGATATAGTAAATATAATGATATTACTAAAATGCTATTAGTAACACATTGTGTTACATTGATGCTGCTAAAGGTAAAATATGACTCACCCCAACACTGCTGAAGACACAGCTGGATGTCTGTGTCACTTTCATATACTAGTTATGAAAGCTGTTTTGGTGGGAGGTAACGACAGTCAAAGACCAAAAATATACGACTTGTATGATGTGTGAAACAAATTAGGGCTGTTTCCTGAGATTCTGATAAGACGCAGCAGCAGCACTGACAGTCAGGGATGAACAGAGCTGTTGAGGCAGCAGCAGCAGCAGCAGCAGCAGCATACACCCACCTGACAGAGCTGTTTGTCAGAGCTGAATAGAGATGTGAGACGAGGATGCAAAGTAGGTTAGCTGAGTCTGGATCTGCTGAGTAAAGCTTTATATAAGTTGGAAAGTTAGCCGTGTTACCCCTTCAGCATCAACATGAGAACACACACACACNCTTAACACACAGTCTTTTCTGAAGAGCTCACAATGAAAAAACGTATTGTATGCAGGGCTCAGTGTCTGGAGTCTGCTTCCTTTGCTCATGACTTAGGTATGTTGTTCAGAGTGTACAGACACTGCATACTGTAACCATGAATTACATAATGACAGATAAGTGGCATTGACATGTTATGTTTGCTGACCAGTTGAAGCAAAGTGTGTGTTTTTCTCAGGCGGGCTCCTCGTGCCCTGCCTCATTGGATGAGCACCTGGGCGTGTGGCTGTCTCTCTGTGGTCCTGTAGCAGCATGCCTCTGTCAAAGCTGTCTGGCCATTCCTGTCCAACCACTTCTGTTTACAACATGTCTCCCTGATGACACAGAGACAAAGTGGGCAGGGGCAGAGTCCACTGATACCCCTGCTGGTATCTGTCTGTATATTCAGCATGAACTACTTTTTGCATTGTTCACCTTGACTAACATGCAACAGAGTTTTGGCTGTAGTCTGCAGCAGAAAGAAAAACATAGGAAAGAACAGAAAACTAGAGAAGGCAGTTTCTATAGGAATTGCAGTTGGATTGCTGACTTCTGGAAAAGGTGACACTGAACTGCCTCGCTGGCTGCTAAAGAGTCCAGGGGCAACAAAAGACTGGGAAAGTTAATTGGTAACAGGTGATAGTGTCATGATGGGATATGCCCCATCCTTGACACGAGCAAGGATGGGGCGAGGTTCACCACTTTGTGGAACACATGATCGTATAAAGGATCTTACTACTTGGGCTGTGTGTGTGTGTGTGTGTGTGTGTGTGTGTGTGTGTTCTGTGTCAATACAAATCTTTTGGATCAGGTTAAGTCTTTGGGAAATTATGGTAAGTCAATGTCGTCCTCTGAAGTGATCTAAATGTGATTAGGTTCTGTCAGAATGTGTGTATGTTTCTGGTTGTGTGTGTGTCTGTGGAGTCAGCCAGAACACCCAAATTGAAATTACACAGAGAAACAGTCGAATCAGCTGTGTGTGTGTGTGCACCTAGATGTTGCTATGGTGATGGTAAGTCCTTAGTTTATACTGAGTAAGACAAGGATTTCAGCTCAGTCACCTCTCAAACTCTCCACCTCTCGATCTCCTATGAATGCCTATGGCCTAAATTATTATATCATGACTGAACACAGTGATTTATTTGTTTCTGGTGTCAAAAATGTGGAAAATGTTTTTCTCTGAAAGTCCTGCTCTCAGTTAACATTGGAGTTAATGGGGCAGTTGGCTAGTGCTCCTGTCACTCCAAACATCATGGAGGAAAATGTGTGAGTGTGTTTGCGTAGATGGTTACATCGTGTAAAAGAAGACATCACTTCAAATGTTTAGGCCAACACTATGTGTGAGGACTGAAATTTAACATTCGTCACACTCTTGTTGTGACATCACCCACACCTACTTGTGAGCATTTCATCCATTGATTTCTATGTGAAAAGTTCCAGACTAAATGTTGAATCTGTTGGAAATTATGAGACATATCGGTGAGAAAAGTCGAGCTGCACACTTTGGGTTTTGAATGAAGTTTCTGCAACAAACACAACCAGTTACACATGTTCTGTTCATGGGTGGAATAGGAGTTGGTCTGTAATTGCCGACCTGGTCTGGAGCTCAAGCCTTAAAAATTGGCTTTGTTGGAATCTCAGTTGTGATAGAGAAGTTTCTCAGATGAACAGAAGAACAGAATGAAGTTGTGTGTGTTGATAAATGCATCATCAATCCAAACAGCTCCTTTGCCTTTCATTTAGTTGTTTTAGTTTATTAGTAGTAGTTTATTTATGACTTTACCCATTTCTCTTGGTCAACCTGTTTTAATATAGAAAGACTGTGATGAGTCTTTGACATGTGATAACTATACATGTTTAAAATGTTTAGCAAGCTCCTTCACTTCACTTGATTGAGTGAAGTAATTGACTGTATTGTCAGTGCTAATCACTCCAGTGACTTCCAGCTTTGTTAGTGATTTGTGTTAACTAGGCTTAAATTTACTGAGACTGTTCCAGAGGGAGGTGCTGCTTCCTTCCTGCCCCTCCTCTTTATGGAGAAAGGGCTCACAGACAGTCTGACAGGACGAGTCCTAAACTGACTTCTTATGTCAAACAGATAACTTTGTTCGGTTTGTGTCCACTCTTTGTTAACAGTGGTCTTAACCCTTGAGAAACTGAATTGGCAATATGAACTTGTGCAAAGTGCAATTTTTTTGTCCGTTTTATTTATTGTTTTGGTTGTGTGTTTTTTTAAATACATTTTTTCACATTACAAAATTCATATCTGAATATACTTCAGATTCTAAAGTTCAGTGCTCTTTGAAAGGGTGTACTTGCATTGCTATGCTATTATCATTTTATCATTGGCATAAAAATGTCTAAAAACAACAATAATGTAATTTATCGCAGTTATTTCTGGGGCAATATTTTATTCAACAAAAGTAGTAATTGTGACAGGAGTACGTTTCACAAATAATTGCATGGTAGTCTAATATAAAAAGTTTCATTCTCTGGGAAACTGGATATCTGAAAACCATTTGGTGCCAAACCCTGTGGCAGATGTTGAGATATGACAGGATACGTGAACAGTTCAACTTGCTGGTGGTGCCACAGAAAAAGTCGGTGAGGTTCATTCATTCTAGTGGTTCCCTTTCCAGCTAACATTGAGCCACGCTGCTAACATGGCGAAGAACCAAAGAATCCCACAGAGCAACTTCATGAGCAGCTTCATACCAAACAACAGACTCTGTCCTCACAGAGAGGAGCAGTCGGGTCTGAAAATGATTTTGTAATCACACTCTTTTTACCTTTTATCTTTGATCCAGCTCAGTCTGACTGGATCTGGATCTTCAGAGGATTAGTGGGTCTGACTCCGACTATATTTTAATCTTGTTTTTTATGAAATAGAAAACCCTGTAGCTGTAGAACTGTAAACAGTGCCATCCAGCTCACCAGTGTTTGCCAACATGGATGAGATGTCAGCTCTACTGGAGTTTTGTTTTCGACTGTCAAAACCAGTTGTACCTGCAGCCTCCCGTCCAGACCCTGTGGAGGTGTGGCTACTGTCGGGAGACGTTCAGTCTGATGTCTGGCTCAGTCTTCAAATCAAACCCAAACACTGGTCTGTAGATGTAACCCAAGTTCTGAATGTTGTCCTTACAAATCTTATTTCACACATTCACACGTGTGTGTCGAAGCAGGAAGCTTCAACATTTAAAAAACTTTTCAAAAGTTTCCTCACAACTGTCAACCTTAAATGTTGCATTCTCATTACCACCTCATTCTGTAGAGTAAATGATTAAACACTGCCTTTCAGTGTGTGTGTGTGTGTGTGTGTGTGTGTGTGTGTGTGTGTGTGTGTGACTCAGCAGCCAAAGTCATAGGGTTACACCTCTGGGTGTGTGTGTGTGTGTGTGTGTGTGCGTGTGTGTGTGTGTGTAGTGACGCTTGGCCTCACCCTTCCTGACAGCAAACAGTTGAACAGACCGATCAGGTGAATGTGAGAAGACAAGCTTTCATGTCTTTGGGGCTTTTGTGCTGCTTTCTATCCGTTCTTCTGTTCATGTCACTGACTGAGGCAACATTCCACTGCCAACTGATCCTCTGCTGAACACGGGACGGGGGAATAATCCGGGTGCACATAGACCTGAGCAGTGAAGGTGTTCGGTGTCCCAGGAGGCTGGGGTGTTCAGTACCCTGCTAGTAGAGTCTTTCTAGTGGTGGTGTGAAAGGTCTGTGCTGAGTATACAGGGCTAGAGTTCAGGTTCTGGGATTGTCCATCCATCCATTCTCTATAGCCACTTATCCTGTTCTGTGTCAGAGACAGGACACCTGCCAGAATGATGACCAGCCTATCACAGAGGTAACCCACAGAGATAAACACATTTACACCTCTGCAGGCTTTGGACTGTGGAAGAACACATGCAGACATGTTGGAGAACATTCAAACAGAAATAGTCAGGAAAAGCACAGAGCTTCCACAGAGTCATAAATATCTCCAAGGATTTACCCCTCTGTTGGAGCATGAGTGTGTGCAGCTAACTTTGTTTTATTATAAATTTTATTAGGATTTTTTTTTTTTAAGTTAATGGATCATCAGAAAGGCAAGGAGGTCAGCAAACTACATGTGATTATACTCTGGAGAAATTTCAGAGCAGTTTGTGAGGTGACTGTGAAGGTTCTCTTGTTCTGGAAGTGTTGGAGAGATGAACAGACAGACATTACATGATATGACTCAGGTGAGAAGGTCGTAATCAGGTTTAATCAACATGCCAATCCTTTAACAAAGTCTGTCTGCAGTTTACGACAGGACGCATGCATGATGGCATAAACAGTGTTATCAGTTATAAGTGAATTTCTCTCACAGCTCGGTCAGGTTCTTTTGCGTGGCTGTATAAATCAGTTGACAGTCTGGCATGTTTATGAGAGGGAGAGACCATTGACCTGCTTCACATCTAGGCCATATTAGAACTCACAGTATCACAGAGTGCGTATTCCACTGCTTCACTATTTTAACCACACTTTGCTTCATGTATACAGGGTCGGTTCTTACAAAGGTTTCCCAACAACTGCTGGACTGAACTGCTGCATATGAATAATTTAAAGTGAGGATCATAATGACATTTCCTGAGCACATTCAGGGGAAGAAGCCTCTCCATTCATTTCCCTCAGGACAAATGACTGCACATCAAATGAGACTTTAAAAATAGCTTCATTGTCCAAACAGTGTGTACAGACTAAACTTTAGTTGTAGCACAATTTTATTTTAAGTCAGTGGCTTCAGTTTAAATGATAATGTGATAAATTAATAAAATGATTAATGGGCAGAGTTTAAATGCTAGTGTTCATACAACATGTACAGTGTGTATGAGTTCATATAGTTGTTGTGGTAGCAGTCGTGTTGTACCTGCACAGAGGAAACTGTGTGTGTGAGGACAGCCAGGGAAGCATTTCAATAGCCCACAGTGACTGCTGCTGCATTCTGAATGCCTGTATTGACAGCATTTCCCGGAGGCTGGACTTGGCGAGCCAGATGAGCACACACACACACACACACACACACACACACACACACACACACACACACACACACACACACACACAAACACACACACACACACACACACACACACACACACATGCAAACACACTTGCACAAGTTCACGCTGTATATTCAGAGCAAGCACTTGAAAATGAAGCTCTGTATGAAGCTCTAGCATCAGTGCATTATGACACAATTAATGGTAAAGCTGAAGATTCGTGATCCAGTGACATGAACTCATGCAACACGCAGCCAAGCAGACAGGAAGAAAACACAATTTAAATCATGTGTTTTCAAAACACTCTTAGTGGCATTGTAAGTATAATCAATCCATTTTTTGTTGTCTCTCTTCATCTGATAATTTTTTTGTCCTTTCTTTCCTCCCTTCCTTTCCTTATTTCCTTCTTCCCTTATTTCGTTGCTCTGATCATCTTTTTTCACTTTTCTCTTTCCCTTCCTATCTGCTTCCTTTTCAGTGCCCTCTTTTGTTTTTGTTTCTAAGGAATCATCATGATAATATTGCTTTTGTGCTTCCAAAGACGGGAAATGTGAAAGATAATGTTGATTTTTGTCAGCTTTTCTTTCTCTTAATCCATCCTTCCTTCTTTGACTTGAGTGAATGAACAAAGGAAGGACAATGAAGGAGGAGGCTGCAGACACACACACACACACACACACACACACACACACACACACACACACACACACACACACGTATGCATGCATGGACCCTCTTCCCACAGCCCCACCTCTGTTGCTAGGTTACTGCTGCCTCTTACTGTACAGCCGTTTCAGCCAATAGCATCACCTTGCATCACTGCTGGAGGTGGAGCATCACAGCACTCCACCGTGGAAGGAAGTGACTTTTGTTTATCAGTGACATCATTTCCTCTTGTTGTCTTATGGCAGTACTGCTCCTCCTATACACACACACACACACACACACACACACACACACACACACACACACACACACACACACACACAATGTCTTCAGTCACCACTGCAGCATTTTTCACTTCACCACTGATACACTTTCATATTCATATAATCTTTACTGCTCATATTCATAGAAATAAGGTTTATGGAGAGGAGAGTCTCGTCTTGTGGAGGAACTGGTAAGCACAGGAGCAGGACTCGGTCCAGATCAGAATCATTCACATGAGATTAAAATGAGAAGGTGGAATTTTCCATTACCTTTGAATCTGATTTCTAGAATACTGGCCTGAGCAAACCCTCACCCTTTGTCTCTGCACTGGATACGACTGGTTATGAGTGGTTATGACCGAAGCCATTCTAAACTCAGACATGCTAAGTTCAAGTATTAAAATTGTGATGGATGTGAACACCATTCTGATGGATGATGAACAGCAGAGATGGTCATTATGTACATTCACTCAAGGACCCAAGTACTGTTGTGAGATACTGGTATTTTCATGCTGAGGCTTCTTGCTTTTCCTCCACTACGGTTATCTGTTGTCTGCAGGTGCAATATGAGGTTTAATGTACAAACCATTCATTTAGCGAGTCATTCAGGGAAACATGGTCTTGTCTTCACTAATGCTTCACTTGGTGAATTTGATCTTTGTCCAACTACTTTGCTTATGCTGCCCTCTTGTGGTATATTTTGTGGCTTACATATGCTGAATTTATTCCTGTTCAACAGTTATTCTTAGTGTTTGTTTATTTCATTTGCTTTAATTTTTGAGCAACAATGATGGTGTCTTTGGCTTCATATTAGCATTGTTCTGGACAAGACTCTTTACCCATACAGGGTTTTTCCTTCCTTAGTGACTGATGTATAATTAGTGTTTGCCAGTTTTTTATGAAACTGTCAGTTGTTCAGGTGGAGGTGCTGTCACCACAGATTGATTTGTATTTATTGAAAACATCAGGAACCTAAATAATGTTCTCAGAGTAAACACGAGAATGAACTTTTTCAATCTGCCTTTAGTCCTCTTCATGTAGTTTGAATCTATCTTGTATGTAATGCAAGATTTTCTGACGTTCCAGATGTTCTCAACCGTTGTCAGCCACAGCCTTGATGAAAACATATTCAGGCCCTAACGTCTTTGACACCACAACCCTTAACCTTTCCCCTCTAACTGTCTCCTCTCCCCCCCCACCGTCGTCCACCCTTGTGAGCTCTGCTGGCCCTTGCTGTCTCCTGTTGTGGTAGAAAGTGCAGTAGGTACAGTGTTGATGTTTTATTACCCTCTTTTGACTTACTGTCCTGTCTGTGAAGGATGCATGAAACATTTATATTTCTTCTTCTGTATGTCTGCATGTCAGTCGGAAACCAAGGTGTCTTGTTTTGTTTTGACTGCATGTCAACTCTGCTGTTTAAAGGTGCACCCTGTGGTTCTGTTATATCAACCAATGTCACCTCCACACACCCCAAAATGTTCCACTACTCAGCCTGAGACTCATGAACTATTTTGAGTTTCAAAACTAAGAAGTGACATTTAAGGATTTGAGGTGCTCTTTGGAAGTGTAACAGAATCACGGAGTGTAACTTTACTTTAATCCAAGAACAGATGACCAGTGCACAGGTGTTCAGTGTGGGAGGTGGGCCTCCTCAACATTTACTGAGAAAACACTGCATTCAATTATTATTATATTTCCCAGCTTTGTCTGAGAGGAGGCCCACATCTCAGACTTGAAAATCCCCTGGACCAGAATACTGTGCATCAGTATCATTAAAGTATATTTTTGGTTTATCTGGTTTTACTGGGAATGTCCATTAATTCCACTGGTAACAGCAAGTTAAGTTTGCTGAGATGTGGGAACACAGTGAAAACAGAGTGAAGGCAAGAAGTGTGTGCAGTCAGATAGGTTGGAAAAAAAAACCTCGCTTTGACAGTTATTTGGATAAGAGAAAGAAAACAATTAGTAAAATTATTCCCCAAGCTCAAGTCAAGAGAAGTCTTAATTATTTATACAGCCTAATATCGTGCAGTGTTGCTGTACCAACACAGACACTTTGCAGTCTGTACAGCACTGGATCAGAGTTTAGAGAATCACTTCCTGTTTACAGTGTGCCAACAGTTTTCTTAAGCAATGAAGGGTTATAACCAACTCTTCAGGTGAACTGATTTTCAGTTAGTCTCAGTCTCCAACTATAGTGGTTTAGAAAATAGAGATAGTTTTGTTTCCAACCTGTCTGATGCGACGAGAAACACTTACTTGTAATAAACTATAATTACATTTTCACTGGACATCGTTAATGTTATGCTTCTTCATTGCATGAGGTGATGAAGTTTCTGGGGATGACTGACCACGCCAAGACTGTGTTACTCATGTGCTGCCTCTGTGTTTTGTCTCCCTCTGCAGGTGTGGTTGGAGGAGGAGGAGCAGGAGGAGGAGGGTGAAGACGGGGAGTTTAAGGGTCCTGTTGTGTTTTGCATGCAGGCGGAGCATGCCGGAACCAGGACGTACTACTTCAGCAGCGACAGCCATGAGGAGCAGGTGGAGTGGATTAGAGCCATGAGCGAGGCTTCAGAGGTCAACGTTCAGGCAACGCAGAGGTACACACACATGCACACAGCCTGTTTTCCTGACCTGCTGTCCATCAGTGGAAGTTGATAACTCATAACTCAGTGTATGACTCACCTGCCTGTCCACAGAACTTCATTTTTATACCGTTTGATTCTTTCACAATATGTGTGAACACAAAAAAACAATGTACAAAACTATATATTGCTAAAGACACAAACATAACCTATAGTGAATTATTACATGTCTCGATTCAGTGACACAGTTCCTTGACCTGATGTTGAGAATTTCTGCCTCTGTAAAACAAAGCTGTCTGTCCGTTCTCATACTTTCTTTCTCCTTCAAACTTCACAGAACAAACTCAGACACCACTGCTGATCTCAACCACACCATGGTGACCAAGGCACCGGACACACAGAAGCATCCACACACACAAACACACAATGAAAATGACAGTGACCTGCCCCCCTACACTAAGACCAACGGGGTTGACAGCCTTGAGACACCACCATCCTCCACCCTCCACTCGAATCAGGAGGGAAAAAAGACTGATGGAAGGCGAGTAGAAGGCAGTGATGAAGGTGGTGGTCCTGGTCCTGACTACCACCCAGCTCACCGTCCAAATGGTTGTGACAACTACGGCCCCTGCAAAACCGTGCCACACAACAGCAATAGCAAACCCCTTCCACCCAGGAGTCACAGTGGACATGTTGCCCCTCAGGGACACCCAGAGGGGGGTGCCGGACCATCGCACGACCCCAGGGAGCAGCAGGAAAACGTGGTGCTGAGGAGGGGATTTGTGCCCAGGACAGCTCCAGAGAGGGTGGCCCAGAGGAAGAGCTCCATGGCCCAGCTGCAGCAGTGGGTCAACCAGCGGCGGGGCATGGCTTCCCAGGAGGACATCAACAGGTAGAGCAGTGGAGAAACAACAAACTAATACAGTATATCACTGCCTTTAGCAGAATCTCCTGTCTCACATGATATAATAATGTAGGCGACAGGAGTTACTTTCAGGAGGACATTCACAGCTCATGGGCAGTAATTTAAAGGAAGCTGGGATGATTGTTGACTGGGATACTTCGATTATAAAGTGGTTTATTTAATGAATTCAATCTTCATGTGCATGAGTGAAATAGATTATAGATTATAATGAAAAGAACTTATGAAGGTAGAATGAGTGGTGTCTTATGATACAGGGGGCATCCAAGAGAAAAAAAAATCCTTCTCTATTTTAATCTACAGTTGATGAATAAGACCAGTGCTGATTTAAACGTTTTCATCTTTTTGTCATGACATTTGATGAGGTAGTAATCCCCATCTGGTCCTTTCCTCCCAGCCCATCTCGTTACTACCCAGTGAGCCGTGGGGTCTCAGCTGACTACTATGGCTACCCTGGTGGCCCCCAGTATGTGGAGGATTACCCTCTGTACCCACCGGGGGTCCGACCTGACAGCATCTGCTCTGTGTCTGCTGTGGGGGGGTATGACCGACGCTGGACTGTGGAGGAGAAGCGCCACTCACTGAGGGATGGACCCCATCAGCTGTATGGACCCCCTATGCCCAGGGACCAATGGGGGCAACACTACTATGGTGGAATGGACACATCTATGAGGCGTCTGTCCATCCAGCCACGCTCCAGGTCTGTGCCCAGGTCACCGTCGTCATCATCAGGGGGGCCCTACTCACCGGTGCCACCCAACTTTGCCTCGCCGGCTCGATCGCCATCTGCCCGCTTTGACCGGTTTCCAGGGAGGATGAGGGAGGACATGATTTATGCTGATCCATCTGTCTACAGCCTGAGGAGATCCCTCAGCTCACCAAAGGTGAAACAATGAGTGTGTGTGCGTGCATGTGTGTATTTGTAACATTATGCAGTGGATACAAAGGAGGGCTGCCACCTCAGCATGACAGGTTCTTTTTCAGCAGACCACAACTCAGCTATTAAAATCCTTTGTTTCATTATTAAATGAAATTAATGGAGACAAGCTGTTATACCGTGTTTATCCTCATAACTGTATGTGCTGAATACAGGTTTTGATTTCAGGTAAGTAAATGAAATAAAAATTGTCATTGAGGATTAGAATTAAGGCTCAAAATTTCGCATAGTTTTTTTTTTTTATTATAAAAGACTTTAAAAAGACTGTCAATGACCTTCAGTGGTACAAGATTCTCAAAACGTCACTGGGCATGAAAGAAAGAATGAGAGAGTAATGTTTTGTTTTCATATAATGTAACCATATACATCTTAGTGTACTCCACTTTAACAACTTTCATTCATTCTTGCCTCCATGTTTCCCTTTCTTCTTTCCTTATCACCTTCCCTCCTTCCTTCAGTATGACTACCCTGGCAATAGGAGGTCCTTAAGCCAAGGATTATACCACTACAACTACCCTGTATCCCCTTCCATCCACAGTAAAATGGTATGTGTCGCTAACGTGCTGTAATGCATATCCACCTGCTGGATAACACACGGTCCCACACACACTCCTGTGGTGGTCATCATACAGTAATTATGGCACTTAATGCAGATATGTGTAGCTTTGCTTTGCAACTGCAGCCAGCTGTGGGCTTTCTTCCACACATCTGTCCTCTGTCTGTCTGTCTGTCCTAACCCTGTACACATCACTCTCTGTCTGGACCTTTTCCTCCAAACTTTCTCTCCTCTCTGCTTTCTTGTCCCAAACACGCCACGGGAACCACTCTTGTGTGCATATGTGTATGAGTGTATGTGTGTAAGTTTGTGTCACTCAAAGACAGAGACCTAACCTCCGTGGGCTCTACCAGCTCATGATCAATGGAATATAATGCAGTCCCATGAAGTTCAATCATATAGGACACCGGAAGCTACTTGATGAAAGTGGCTTGCATGTCCAATTTTGCCAGTTAAAAACAACAACAACAACAACAAGGTCGGGCATTTTTCTCAGCAAAGTGAACATGTAGTCTAATGTCATTAAAGATCTCCTGACCACACATAGGGCTGTTGCACACTGTTTGATGGGCTCATCCCTGTTTTGTTTACATCTCATGTTCCACCAGCATGAGGATGGCAATACACATGTTGCAATCGCGTGCAAGCAGGTAGCAGGAACACAGGGAGCAGCAGCCAAAGGGCAGAGCTAGTGCAGTTCAGTGACGTATTAACAAATTCAAAAGTAAAAATGCTTACTGACCTGAACATCAGGCAGACAAGTGTAAAAACCAGGGATGGCAGTACAAACAGGTTAACGAATCCGAATTGGGAATCAAACGTCCACAAGCAAGCAAGGTACAGGAAAACCAAGCAAAAATCCAAATCACAAGGAGAACAAGATGAAGAAACACTTGACACAAGGCACAGGGACAAATTAGCACAGAGTCGAAGCACAGAACACACCTAATGTCATATTCTTTCAAAATAAAACAGGAAATAACACAACTTAAAACCAGAAACCATGACAACATAATACACATAGTAATGCAGTAAAAAAAAAAAAGGCAGTGAAAAAGACAGCAGATAATAGAAAACATGGCTGTCACTCTGGGCCAGGAGGTACAAGTAGCAGATGATGAAGCTTTGACTTAAGACCAAAACAGACACTGCTAAATCAGCAGGGGCCATCAGGAGCGTCGCAGTGGGCTTGATTCTCAGAACATTAACAATGAGTCTTTGAATCACAAGGAGTCAGCACTTACCAATAACATATTAAACACCAGATCAGAACTCCATTGAGAGGACGACTGGAGTATGTGAGATATTATCATGTGACAGCATTGGGAAACAACAAGACCTGAACAAGAGACTACTTTGTATGTGGAAAAGTGGAAACAAGAAACATCACCAGTCTGTGAACAAAGGACCAAAACCTCGGACGGTAACCTGTAGTTAGCTGAAGGCCAGCGAAAGAACGAGAAGGGCATTCAAGTCTGATATATCTGAGGCCATCTTTGAACAGAGACTTTCACAGAGCCATCTCCTTATATACAGTGAAATGAGCAGCTTTAGTCAGGAACTGCCCAGACATCTCTTTAGTTCTTTTTCAGTATGATTGTCAGATGTGTTGTGGTGCCTTGCTTTGCTGCTGTCTTATCTGAAAGCCTTCTTTCTCTACATTATATGTTTGTGTGATTTCCATGTGTGTCGCTGTTGCTTGGCTCAGGAGGACCTATTAGACCTTCAGCTCCAGCGCAACCTGGATTACTTAGACCAACAGGTAAAAGGGCACACACACAGATATATTACACTGTTTCCCAGTGAGTGTTGACATCATCAGGTTCCTTCAGTCCTGTTTCAGCCTCTTGACCTATGTTTCTTCTTTCCTTTCAAAAGATGCTTGCCTGTAAATGAGCTTTTAAAGAAAGTATTAGTTAATGTTACAAAAGCTTGTTGCCAGGTCTCTGCTTCACTTAATTGGCAAGGTTACCCAAATGGTGGAGTGCTCATCCTCAGCAGCAAAGCTATGTTCATAGGAGGAGAGAGCATCACAGAGGCATGCTTCAGCCTCACAGCACTACATCAGAGCTGCTTCTGCTATGGCTTAATGCTTAACTGGCCTGGTGCTGGTCCAGTGGCCCTGGTGCTGGTCCAGTGGTGGATTTGGTGCTCTCACCACCGCGGCCCAGCTTCAGTTCCCGGCCAGGGTAAGCTTCCTTGCATGAGTATGCACCTCACGAGGGGCAGCCTGTTTGGAAAATTTCCCCATTGTGGGACTAATAAGGAAGGAATTAATCACAAAGGTTTGGGACTGATGTGGGAGGCTCTGAGCCAGTGTTGGTATCGTCCAATTAGTCTTGATTCTGGGACTGAACAAAGGCCTGTAAAGACCACTAATAGACCTTATATTCCACAGCTACCCAAGCCAGTCAGTCCTTGTCTTGTTTGCGTGTGGTTCTTGCTGTCCCTCACAGTCACACAGACTTGATTCCGTGCAGTCAACTTGTTTTTGGCAGATGAAGAAGTTGCGTGAACCTGAACCTTGAACTGGATACTGATGAACTGTTGAACTATATAATGATTGATTGATGATACAAACCCTTCCTAGGATATATGAAGTCTAAAAGTGAACCTATACGGTGCCACACATGCACTTTATGTAGTCTTATGTAGATTCATGCTGTCTCTAGTTTTGTAGACCTCTGTGTTGCTCTATGTAGCACCAACACAGCAATATTGAACAAAAAAGCTGCAGAATTGGTGGTTGTGAAAACTATATTTCACACTAGATGAAGGTCTCCATAAGACCTAACAAACTAGGTCTTACAGAGTGTCATCTGAAGGGAGGGTGAGTAGCATGCCATCATAGCCTCCACCTCCACTCATTTAATCCTTTGTTTCCACAGGTGCCTCCGTTCCATGATGTCTACAGCCGAGAGTTACATCCCACACTGAAACTCAATGAGATTGAAACCAGTGTAAGGCCAAAGACTGCGTGCACATAATAAACATACAAACACACTATTGCATCCAGATGATTCACACTTTTCTCAAATACACAACATGGCCACAAGTACGTGTACAGCCCATCTTCATATTTAGATATGCTCACCAATCAGAACACTATCGTACAATTATATTTGAGACAACACTGCTCTTCAGAATTGTGTTTGGCTTTTCCCATCTGAGCATTACAGTGCTTCTGTGTACAAAGCCATCTCCACACAGAATGTTTTTTTACCAGAACTTTACCAGGCCTTATCACCCAAAATCAGAGTTCGGCCGCTCTGGTCTTGTGTCTTGTACTTTTAAACACACGGTGTCCTGTCTGAAACAGAAACTCTTGGGTCGACTGTGTGAGCAGAACCGAATTTTGAAAGACCACGAGGCTGTTGTCCACAGACTGAGGATGGACAAGGTACTTCATTTTCTTCACAGTATTATAAGCTGTTTAAGAGTTTCTATTGTCAGGGTTTACCTTTAAGAAAAAGTGCAGAAATGCTCATAAACTCTTCTTCCTTTCTCGCTTGCCGTTCCCAGGACAGCCTAGAGGAGGCGCTGGTGGCAACTCATCAGGAGATGGAGCTGTACCATAACCAGCCTTTGGCCATGGAAAAGCTGCGGTTTAAAAAGGAGACCCTGCAGAACCAGCTCATCAACATCAGAGGGGAGCTGTCCCAGGCCTCCAGTGTAAGAGCCTGCATCAGAACCACTTTGGAAATAAACACAAGAGTGAACATCATCACCTCATGTTGTTGTCTATGCGTACAGAGCAGAGGGCAGTATTACACACATTTCAGGTGCATCCACATTCTTCATTTACAAACCTGTGCCTACCAGTGTTGCCATATCTCCAGATCTCAGCAATACATTTGGTGACAAAAGTATTTTTATTGCTGATTCATCGTCTAAATACAACAAGGTTGTGAAAAAAAAATCTCTAATTTCATCATCTGTTTTTATTTATGCTCACTTCATATTTAGAGTGAAAGGCATTACAAAGGCATTATTTATGTAATTCTCTGAGTATGGCTTCTTTTTTCGTTCCTGTCTTAGGCTTTAACTACCACACGTATGGAGTTTGAAGCACTGGAGGATGAGGCCAGTGCCATCCATGGTGATCTGTGGGAGCAGCTTAATGCAGGAGGGCAGGTAAAAGGTCATACTGTCATCATCCCTGTTCGTCTTTAAACCCCAGCTGTAACTTGTATGGGAAATGGAAAGCTTGTTTCCAAATGGATGTTTGGCATTTGGACATGAAATAGCAAGAAAGCCTATAAATCATTTATCAGTCTTTTACTGTATGATAAGAACTATAAATTGAGAGTTCTTCATTTGCTTTAAAAATGTCATGATAAAAAACAAAACAAAAATATATAATCAGCCTTATCAGTAACCAGTGAGAGTTTGAATCCCTTTCTTTTTATGCATACTAACTCACATTTATACATTTTTGTATACAGTATAAAAAATACTGTTGTACAGAGTATTTGCTCGTGATCTCTTTCTCAGACAGGGTTTGTTTCTTCTGCACAGAGTGAAGCCACTCCATGTATGTAGTGTAAGAATTATGATGCCCTGTATATAACCATAGTTGGGTCTATCCATTCTTTGTCTGAAGGGCAAGTTCTCCAGTCATCATCTTTCACTGTGTTGGACCTGTAAATTGGTCCAACACTACAAATGTTTTCTGACTAAATGTTAAATTGCAATGGCATGTACTTTGGGTTTGAATATTTAATTTCTAGCCATGTTAATGTTGTGTTTCTTTTTTGTTTGTCCAGGTTACTCTGAATGATCATCAGGTCTGTTTCTCCTATAGAAAGCAGTTTATCCTCCCTCTGTCATAATATGTTGTCCCTCCTGGCTTTTTGCAGAGTGAACTGGTTCGGAGGCACATCCAGAAAGAGTTTTGGAGAGTACAGGATGTATTAGAGGGACTGCACAAGAATAACTCCTCCAGAGGTACTGACACAGCCAAGCACAGAGGTAACACACTGTAGTTGAACAATTGTCACATGTTTAGTGAACACACCACTAACTCTTTCATGTATATTCTAATGACTCTCCCTGCTAACCCCACCTCCCTCTTCTTCTCTCGCACAGTGACCAGCGGTGCATCAGGATCCTTTAGCACCAATAGTCCAGCCAGTCCCCTGAGCTCAGTAAGCCTCACCAGCCCACTCAGCCCCTTCTCCCCAGTGCCCGGTTCCCAGGCCTCCCCTACCAAACAGCTAGGTCCGGAGGTAAGCACCGGACACACCCAGCAACAGACCAACCCCAATCCAAAACCTAGCACAGGTCCATGCTCAGACTCTACGACTAACCCTGAAGTGCGTATGAGATCGAGTCCTAAACCCTGTAGGTATAGACCCAAAAGTTACATGGAGCTTGACTCGAGCCAATATGCAGAAAATATATGTTACTATGGTTGTGAAACCCATGAGCACACCTTTCCCCAGCTCTCCCTAGCTTTCCCAGACTTTAGGGGGTCCTTGGGTAGATTAGACCCCGTGATAGAGGAAATTGACCAAAATATCAATTACAGAACCAACTCAAACTTTGCCCAAGCTTTAAAACCAGCCAAAGCCAGAGCAGGAGACCAGGTCAGTTTTCTGCTGGAGTGCCAGGACTCCAGATATACTGATCAGCATTCAGAGCCTGTCCAAACCAACAGTGACATTCAGGAAGTAAGGTGGTTAACCTCAAATGTTTGCAGTCAAGAAGTCAAGATTGGTCTCAGAAAAGATATCTGTCCAGACTCCCACCCATGTCACTTCTCCCATGATAGCCTCAGAAACCTCTCCTCCAACAGACGCTTTTCGATGCCTGAATCCAAAATTCTGCTTCTCCAGGACTCCCGTCAGACTGATGTTTTATCATCATACTATAGCCCCGATCTTAGTCCTAGCCATGAAACTAAACAGTATCGCCAGCTAGCCTCTCGGCCATCACGTCATGCCGGTGAAGTTGCAAGACCACTTTCTTACCCCAACAATCAAGGGGGACTTGGCATTGCTCCAGTTACCTGTCCTGTTATACAGTCTAAATCACCCAGTACTCACTCAGGTAAAGTGTTCATGCAGACCCATCTTTAAAGAAAAGGATATCTACCACTCAATAGTTGATTCTAATAATTCATAAGTCCATCCATTTGGATGAATAAAATCATTAATAAATGGACATTATTTTACCTTGCCATTACTAAAGGTCATGACAACATCATGTTTGTCCCACTTTGTAAAGCCATTGGTGCTGTTAATTGCTTTTGCAGACTGATCCTTATCTAACCTTGCGTCCCTGATCTATTTTCTCAACTAACACGCTTTGGTACTGTTCTCTCTGATTCACATGAAGATTTCAGGGATTTAATGTAATGAGTGTAGAGATTGAAGCTAGAGTATGTGGCCAGAGTTCATTCAGGTTAGTGTTCACCTGTGCTATATGCAAACAAGTAGATGAGAAATGAAAGTTATTTTCTTACATGTTCACAAGTTTCATCTTCAGAGTTTTCTGTCAACTACATAACATATGTTCAGATATATAAGTTTAAACATGAAAATTAGTTATTTGATTTTGGATTGGCTTAAGGACAGAGCATGATACAAGCTGAATTGTTACGTGTTGAACTAAGAGCTACAGTACAAGTCCTGCTTAATCTTTCAATTCAATTCCACTCAAAGATCAACTTAATATTTTTGTAGCAATGCAATACTGTTGTAAAAATATGACTTAGCCACATTAGCCTAAAAAGCTCATCAGTGTCTTCTCCACAAGTCTGTTCTAAGTGACAAAATGGCTGCACAGTGACGGTTGAAAGGCCTTGCTGTTTCACACAGCCTTTCAAGAACTGTGTGGATTTAAGAATTCATAGAATCTGTCAGGTATTTCATTGGCCACCAGGAGATTTTCGCATCCAGCTCCTTTACATGGGACCAAGACCCCATTCCACAAAATCATTCCCATGAGTCCTTTCTGCTCTGCACTTTGCCTGGCTTATTATCACTCATCCTGATGTACAGCACTCTCTCTTCCTCCTGTCCTTTCTGTCCTTCCTTCCTCCCTCCTTCCTGCCCTTACGGTGATCTAGGAAGGTGTTCCCCCAAGGCCTCCCCTCCCTAAGTCCTATTACCCTTTGGAGCCCTCCTCTACCTTCCCTCCCTCCATCCCCCCCTTGCCCTTTGACAGCACCGCCTGGCTACGCAGCTTGGGCATCGACGATGGTTACCTTGATGGTGAAGATTCTCACATCAGAAAGGTATTTGGGTGCTTCCACCCCTGTCTTGCCCTCACTTCACCCAATCCTAACTGTTGTCCAATGTCATTTTTAAAACATAATTCTTAACCTCATAAGCCACCTGCCCCGAAATTCTGCTTTCTCCCTCTTTCCAAACCCCCATTTAGTCAAAGCACTTGTGCCACAAGTGACTGCTCGTCCTTAGCTATTCTCAGTGTCTCTATAATGAAGAGCCCTGGTAGATGCATGCTGCAACAAAAGTTACTGCATGCTGTAACAGACTCCATAACAGAGTTGGGTTTTTTTTTTATTAAACATAGTACATTTCAGTTCAAAATGCACTTTAGCTGCTTTGGTACAAAGGCCCTCTTTTCCAAGGATAAGAAGCACTTAGCACTTGGTATGAGTCCTGGTGCCCGGTGTACCACAGATCGTCCGTCAAACTCTCAGTGTGCCAGTTTGTGTTGTGTCTTGGTAGTGATCTAGCCATGCTAGTTAGTAAATGGTCACACCAGGAAGCAGCACAGTGAAAGTCATTCACACATTCTCATGAATTAGGTGGTGCTTGAAGTTCATCCACTCCTGTCTGGTCATGACTGGCTGCAAACCATGTTGGAGATCCTCCATTGAAATTAGTCTTTAATGGACTCTCTTGTTTATTTTTGTTCCGTCAAGGTCAGCCCTGTCCAGTCAGTTTGCAACAGCACAGTCGAGGCTTACCAGAGTTTAAGTCTACTTTCCCAAAGCTCCATGAGTGAAGCCATTGGTCACTGCAATTCCATTTGTACTGAGATGATTTTGGTCTGAAATTTCACTGTTAGACATGCTGGTGTGATCAGTATGTCTGCAGCGCTGCAGTACAGATACTGTGTCTGCTAGTAATGTATTGTTTCTGCCATTACAGGTACACCAGGTGTTTTAACATGATGCTCCAATGTCTACACACAAATGCATTATCTCATGGGTTCTGTGTAATCAGCAGCTTTGGATGTACATTGCAGTTTTTTTTTTTGTTTTTTTTTTTTTTACCACAGTCAGATTTAATGTTAATGACAATAGAAAATGAAATGAGCTGTCCATATTGCAGGCCAAGTTTGGAGAGCAGAACAACATCAGCGATGTGCAGGACCAGCTCCAGGACAGACAATCCACCATGAATAAAGGTACGACAGTCTGAGCTCAAGTTTCCATGTGAGAACGCTTCTGATCCTTTCTCAGCTGGTGATCATAATCCACCAATTGATTGGTATCTCATGGAGCACTGGATTACACTGATCACATTCCTTCCACTGACATTTGTAAATTACAGATGGAAGAAATATGTAACCCTGTTCAGAATTCAGTCTTTTGAGATGTGACTGTATCATTAAATCAAGTGAGACTGACAGGATATGCATAAACTGTCTTATACTGTTAGCGTTGAGAATTCAGCTCCCTGTTCTTTGCCATGGTTTTGAACTTACCTCTTGTGTCCCTTGCCAGTTGGCATTGTTCCTCCTAGAACGAAGTCCCCCACCGATGAGTCACACAGCAATTCTGCTGGAATTTCCCGGTATAATGACAGAGTGCCTAATGGAATCTCTAGGGTATGTCAACCTAAACTACATATAAATAATATACAAATGTTTATCTAAACTAAGTATACAATTGTGCTTTTAGAACTTGGGTAGCTCATACTTTATTCTACATCCTCAATTCCAAAAGTTGGGACGCTGTGTAAAATGGAAATAAAGCAGAATATGATCATTTGCTAATCCTTTTTGACATATACTCAATTAAAAACAGTACAAAGAAAATATCTTTAAAGTTTGACTGCTCAGCTTAATTTATTTTTGTAAATATCAGCTTATTCTGAATTTGATGGCAGCAACATGTTTAATTTTTTTCTATCCAGCCTTGATATTGCATCCTTAGATTGTGGAAGCTCTGAGAGGCCCTTGCAAGTGGCAAGTGAGGAAAATAAATATTCTGGTCCGATCATTTTTCTGATCTTAATTGTTGTTTCTCTGGTGTTTATAACGCTATGATCAAGAACAGGTGAAAAAAGGCTTTGCCAGGATATTTTTTTCTAAATTGCTTTTTTTTTTTTTTTTTTTTTTTTTTTTTTTTTTTTTTTTTTGCTGTGTTTGTTGTTGTAATACTCCTTTTGGGCACAAGAGGCTCAGGCGCACCACTCATGGGGGAAGTTTGCCTTCAGGCCTTTCTTCCAGAAAGCCCTTTCTGCCAGAAACACATACTTAGTAGCACATCTTCTAACACGTTTAAAATTTGTAAATGTCTGTTTTAATACTGATCTTATCTTGTGCTAAACCTTTCCAAGTAGTTTCTTAAACCTGGCCAAGGGGTTGTTGCCCAGAACTAACCAAACTGCCACTGAAAACGAAAGAATGTTCAAATAAATACATCAAAGTCTTTAGTCAAGTCTAAAAATAATAAATCAGTGGTGACTTTAGGTTTCACACGAGAGGCAAACCCTGGCCTCCTGGATGGAAGTGTTGTGTTTGACAACCTCCTCTCTACATGTTCTTTGCCACTCTTGATGTCACCATGTCACCTGACTCCCTAAAGCCTTTCTGACAGAAAGACAAGGGAGAAGGCTTTGCGGCAGCCTTGCAGGCCCTGAAGGCAAACGTCTCCCATGTGTGGTGAAGTTTGCCTTCTTGTGGCTGAAATGAGTACAACAACAAGCACTTTTTTCACCTGTTCTTAAGTCATAAACACAAGAGAGAAACAATTTAGACCAGACTTAGAAAATGGATGACCAGAATTTTTTGTGAGGGTATACAAATGCTTCAATTCTAGATATAAGTTCTTAAATGCTCATGTTTTATCCCTAGATAACTATTTTTTTCTTCATGTGCTAATGACTCCTGGGAGTGATCATGGATAGAGAGATGAATAACTAATCAGCGCGACTTATTTGATATCTAGAGATAAAAATTTTATTTTACATTAATGGTCTTAAAAACACATTTGAGCACCTTGTTGTAGTACTAAACATAACTCTGAACATAACTGTTGCTGCGAGAAAAGATCAAGAGCCAAAACAACAAACAAAAAAACAAGGCCATTCGTCAACACAGTAGAGCATTATACATAAAGGTAATTCAAAGCTCCTTATGTAATGCATTAAAAACAAGAAAGCATTCAACAAAGACATGAACATGCAACAGGTTCCATGATACTACTACTACTAGGATACTACTACTCATATATCACCAACTGTGTCAAAGGCACCAGCCAGTTCCAACAGGACTAGGAATGAAAACTTGCTTGTATTTCTATGCCATGTCTTTTCCACAGGAACGTCCAAAGAGTGCTGTGTTTACTGCAGAGGTGAAGTCCAAGATGAGCGTGGAGGAGCAGAACGAGCGAATCCGCCGCAACCAGAGCAGCTCTGTGAGAGACAAGAGGCGGAGTCTAAACCTCTCAGGTGGCCAGTCTCCAGCCGGCTACAAAGTGGTATGATCAGCCATATGATGATGCTTGTCAAACGTTTACAACACAGTGTGCCAGCAGACAAGAACATAACCATGTGTTTATACTAGCAGGTAACAGGTAGTTTCAGACTTTGTGTACTTTGTATAACATTACACTTGAATGATTTGATTGTACCTGTATTCATGTGCACGTCTGTCTGCCTCTGGACAGATTCGTCGGCGTCTTACAGCTCATGAGATTGACATCAAAGACTTGGAGGCAGCAGTTCGAGGCCAGGGGCAGGAGTCACCTCGTGAAGAAATCGCTCGCCTGAGACGGTTACACATCGAACCAGAACAATATAACTTGGACATCAGCAAAGAGGTGAGATCCTTCACTTGATGCATCACTTCCTCACTGACCCTTTCACTCATTCTGTTCAGGGCTCTGAGACATTTTCTCAAGCACTCATCAATACACCCCCCGCCATCCCACAGCAGCCATTGTCTTTGTCACTTAACTTCTTTATCTAACTTAATGTCTGTTGCATCATCTCCCTCTGGAGTTTCACTCGGCCAGTAGATGTGAGCATGTGGAACATGTGTCTGTACCAGAGCGGACGCAGAGTTCTCCGGACATCTGCCATCCTATATTGGTGTATCAGTGTATTTGTGTGTATGTGAGCTATACGTGCGTGGATCTATGTTTATTTATGTGCCTCACATTTGTTGTAGCTGATGGCTCCTGACAAGGTTCTGATCCCAGAGCGCTACCTGGATGTGGAGGATAACACTCCTCTGAGCCCTGAAGAGCAGAAGGAGAAGCAGAAGAAGCTGGAGAGGATCAAAACCCTCATTGCCAAATCTAAGTGGGTTTTGACTCAGACATAGCTTCATTAATCAGTTTTCTGTGCTGTTCAAAATGTTTCTAAACATTATAAACTTATAGCTGTTTAACACAAGCCATACATACACCTTCCTCTAAGCTACACCCTGTGTGTACATGGGGAAGAAGGTGATGTGGCTCTTTTATTTGTTTAAAAAAAAAAAGTTATTTTTTAATTAGATTCAGAAAGTTTAGCATTTTGTTTTACAATTTACCGAACAGAAGTTAACATAAAACAAAACATAAATATTCTTAGTAACAAATAATAAATTAAATGAAAATTAAATTGAGGTTTGATTTAAAATGAGACGCAACAGCTAAAACCTGAATGTGATTGTGAAATTTAGCCTTATTATTAACATGATGGGCCTGCCTCTGGACTCAGGACCTGTATCTGCAAATGGATTCATATTATTTATTCCAGTCCAAAATCCTCTCTGTCAGTAGATGGTTCTGTTACTGAAGAGTTGTCCACTTTCTCCATTACTGTTTATTTTAGCAATACAACCACTTTGTATCAAAATAAACTAAGACACAATTATTTTTATTATTAACTGAATTCAAGATTTCCTTGTATGCAGATCACATTACATTTGTCATATTCATTATTTAAGACTAACAAACCCACCACCCCCCTCCTTCTGCCTCTCTTATCATCTACCCACTGTCAGCCTGCAAAACATGGTTCCTCTCCTGGACGGCCCGGTGGAGGGTGGCGCTCCGGCCACTTCCCAGCAGCAGTTGCAGGAGCAGGAGAAACGTATTGAGATATCCTGCGCTCTGGCTGCTGAGGCGTCTCGTCGCAGCCGCCTTCTCTCCGGTGAGGTCTCTACACATGGCCGCCGCCATCATCACGTCACTAACCCTGTTTTTTTTGCAAGATTTTGGCAACTTATAATAGTCAAGAAATTTCAGGTGGTGTTCTGATGGGCACCACCATCAGGTCTAAATTCAAATGTTTCCAATATTTTTGCTTCATGAGCAAACACCTGCTAAACTATCCACAGTCTCCCCCAGCCTCAGCATTACTGTGCTGGCAGATGGTGCAGGCTGACACACTGTTCACGGGTTAGAAATGTGGTAAACATGGACAAACATTAGTATGTTAGCATCATTAGTCACACACACATTGCTGAGCATGTATGCTGTAACGTAACCTGAACTGTATTTTCACAGTTGAATGTCTGAATGCTCAGGAGTCCCTCCTCGTCACTCACTTACCTCACCGTACTTCTCCCTTTGATCGGTTCACTTCTTGTTTTTCTTTCCGTTTTCACACTCCTCCCGCCTGCCTCCATCTCATTCCAGCCCAGTGCGTCCCCAGTCCCCCCATGTCCCCGACCAGCCTGGCACCTCCCCCTTCCTCTGCTGACTTCCCCAACTCCGCCCACATCATGAAAGTGTGAGTCATACAAGGTGAGTGTCCCCCTCGTCCCCTGCTCTGTTTCAGTCTCTGGACTACTTTTCATTCTCCAGGTTTATGATGTGACACATTGTGGTTGACTTATATATAGGTTTTGAATAGCAATGCTCATGTTTACAAATTTAAGAAGCTGATGAGCCATTTTTGTTCAAGGTGTTCCATGTCACCTTTTGACCTGTAGCATATTGATCAATGATCAATGTTCTCAACACAATATCCAACTTGTTTTCAAAAACATCTCACATCATAACTGAGCAACTCCTTCTGCGGAGGCCAACAGATGTAGTTGGAAACTAAGCTGAATGTTGTGTTTGAGAAGTAAACAGTTCTCAGTGGTATGCAGGTAATCAGAAATGATCTTTGCATCTCTCTTACCCTGTCTTTCTTTGCCTCTCTGTGTCTGTAGCCCAAGCCCTCGCTGCTGTAAAGTTTGATGGAGCATCTTTCTGAAGTATTATGGGACAAACTGAACAATGAAGATGGCCCCAGACAAATTCATTTTATTTTCTTTAGCACTTAAACTGATCAAACGGAAACGGAAAGCTGTGGATGGATGGAACGGAAGCTATAAAGACTTGCAAGTCCCCCCCCCCCAAAACCCGCTCTGTGTGCCCTGTAGCACAGAGAAAGGATTCAGATCTCTTACCAGCTTCAAATAGTGTAATGTTTCTATATAATTTAGCTCAGGATACATCTACAAAGTAGAGATTACTGATGGACTGCGATGATGGTGACATGATTTACATTCATAATGACAAAATATCAGTGGACTGAGATTTGATGTTGATTAGTTCAGAAGAGACCACTGCACATAAGAAGCCCAGGCTGAAGATCAACAAGGGAAAGGACTGCAGAGACAAAGCAAGAGAAAGAGTTTGGGATGAGACCAGATGAACGTCATTGAGGTCGACTCGTAGACAAGAGAACATGCTTCTGGACACTCAAAGCCAAAGGAGGGTGTTCATTATCATCTAATTTTCATATCAACCTTGAAAACCCACCAATGGCGTGTGGCCTAGTGAGGGGTGGGGCTCAGTGGCAGGCTGAGAATATTTGCCCACACTGACTAATTCTGACACTGTAACAGCTGATAAGCTGCTAAACTCGACCTTTTTTAAAAGCTGAGGACTCTCCTGATCTCACTGTGATGCCTGTTTCACCCAGACCTCCATCCCCCACACTGCTCCCACTCTGTCAGCCTTCGTCTGCTATCAATTACAGTCATATGCAACCATTGGCGTTAAACACATTTGACTAGTGTCACCTGGATTAAGTTTTGCTTCAATGCTTCACCCGTCTTTCACAGTAAACATACAAAACCTCCCATCTTGAAAAGCTGCTAAAGATCACGCCTTGTCCTACATCACTGTCAGAGTATGTCAGACAAAAAACCCAGTATTTGTTTTCTAACAGGGTATGAAGATACCAAGAGGATCCCAGACTGTAGCCTGTGTCTTCTGTCAATGTCGCGATGCCATTGGTCAGGGAGGCCGACGTATTTGTGGGTCAAAATTTAATTTATTTGAACTTTTGCCACAAAACTTGGAGAAAAATACGGCAATGTTCAAAGCTAGGGCTCAGTCCACTCTTCATTGGAAATAAATACCTGTCTCTGTGGGTTGGATGCCATTCAGATTGTAAGGCTAAGATCCTAGTTAATGGTTATGTTATGGTACTTTAGTCTCATCTGCATGGTGGACTGTTGCTGATGTGTAAAGAGGCATCTGTCTGAGCACCAACAAAGCTTTAAAGCAGAGGCGGAAATGGCTCAGATCAGGGTGAATATGATTCCTGGTAGATTTAACATTTTTCAGTTCAGTTTCTTTAGCATGTGCTCATGGCAGTTGCTCCATGGGTAAAGTGCAGTTAGGCTTGAGCAAAGACTCGAACCCATCTTCAGTCAAAGATGGTGGTCATCTGGTAATTAGACAATTAGACTGTGCACCATTAAGCACCCTGACCCCCACACCATCACCGTACACTGCTCCACACCAATCTGACATTTCTGACATTTCAGAAATGGAACGTTGCCATTGAGCATGAACCTCTAATCCAGAACACGTGCATATGAATGTAATTCACATGAGACAGAGTCCTGAAGGGACATGATCACCTCGTCACCAATCACTGTGTGCAACTCCTGCATTTGGTTCAGTCCCTTTGCATTTAGCATCAAAGTCAGTGAACTTGACCGTAGCGCTCAAGAACATCCCCCAGTGATTGTCTACATATATATAGGTAAAGTATGTTGGATATGTGTTAATAAATGCTACGCTGTTTGTGGAAAGTGATAATAGAAGTGACCTTAGAAGTGTAACTCAACAAGAACAACACTTGTGTGTGTAAAGAGGAGGTAGCTAATGATGCAGTCATTGAGAGGAACTATATACTGGAACATACTGTTATGTAACATATCCCATCAACATTTCATCCGATGATGTAGTGCCATAAGTCTGAAACATGTCTGTGTGTTTTATATGTTGTGATAATGACATGACTTGTAAAGGAGTCTGACTCTGGAGGAAATTGCAATGATTGATGGAACCAGTGGGGATTGCCAAGGTTAGAAATCTTCAAAATCTACACATAGTGGCTTTAAGTGGAAATGGCCAATATCGAATAATTAAATAATATATTTTAAATGTGAATGAAGTGAATAATGCAAATTTACAATTTGAATACACCAAAATTCACTAATTCACCAAATATTGTGAAAATTTTGAAAATAATTTTACAACACAACTCACAACATAATTATTCTTATTTTCATACTAACACTGTTTTAAAGGAGTTCAGTTTTTACTTCATAAAGTACATTTTATTTTGAAACACTTTCAGTCACTGAACAATAAGTATGTGACTGGGTGAGGAGTTGTTATTACATCTCCTGTTGTTTTGACTGGATTTTATTCGTGTCTCTAAACTCAAACTGAGAACTTCTGTCTTTAATGTTATGGTATAAAAGTGGTACCACACATTCAGGATGTGTTCAGAATTTCTTGTTCTCACAGGATCTTTTGGGATCACTCTAGTTTAGGCCCTGCCTCTTCAACATTGCACACACCTCCCCATTGTTATGTGTATGTTATTTGTGCTCTTTTTCCCTTTTACACACTTCAATTTTCAAGTGACCTGTCTTTGTAAAAAAGCTATTATTGTACTGTATGTCCATAGTCAGATTCAGAGACAGTATTTTACAGAAAACAGAATTTTAAGCGGAAAGCAGTTAACAGCTCTCACTACGCAAAAACAAAACAAGGATTTAAGAGAATACTTCTATTTTTTCTTGTTTTATGTTTTTTTGTTTTTTAAGAAAGGGAATGCGTTCAAAAGAGGGAGTACATATTTTTTTAGATGCATGGATATTTGATGACAAGTTGACAGGTTCAATTTTTACACTCAATTACGTTTTGCATTTTTCACAAAGAAGACGTTTTTATTTTATTGCTCTTGAGGATTGTTTGAAGGAGCAGAACATAGATATTTTTGGATTAATTGGAATCTGATAATGTTAAGATGTCGCGACATGACAGCCAAAAGGTGGTGTCCAACATTTGATACTAGATGTAGCATTTGTGGATGATGAAAATATAGAATATATACATTTGTCAATGTATATAATATTTTGACTTCAGTTACAGTATATCCCACTATCACATATAACCATTGCTACTTTGGAGGAACATAGACAAACTGCTTGAACTATGCAAATGATATTTAAAAAAAAAAAAAGAGAGACAAATAATATGCTTGCTTTCAGAAAACCTTGCAATAAAGTGAATGTATACCAATAATGTGTTTCTCTTGATGCTTCTGAATTCATCACAGTATTTTGTATGATAAAACATGTCTCGCTGCCTGGAATGATGATTACTGCTGTTATTTTAATCCACATGTTGATAATGAAATTCACTGCCAAAAAGACTACTGAGGTTAACTGTCCAGCCCCGTCGTTACCAATAGGCTCGCTGATGATATTGTACAGTCTTTGTTATATCAAACTGTATGTCTGAATGAATTAATAAAGTGCAAAAAGAAACACAGACTGGATTCTTTCTGATCGAAGCGTCATTTATGAAACTCCACTGAAAAGAAATGTGATCTAAACTGTGTTTAAAAGAGAATATCAATAAATCTGAGATGGTGCAAAAATTTCTCCGAAAAAAATCACATACTATACATCAGCGTTTTTTACTGGTCCACACGCACGTGAAGGCTTAATATCTCTGAAAGTACTTAAGCCTTCACAGGGTTTTCGGTGAATTTTTTGCACCATCTCTGATTTGCTTCATATTTGTTTATTGCAAGGTCCTTGTTACTAATAGCTGTTGTGCAAAATTTCAGGCCAATATCTCCTCAACTTTCAGAGATATTAAGCCTTCACATGGATGTGGACCAGTAAAAAACGCTGATGTATAGTATGTGATTTTTTT
>JBBMOC010000012.1:4355759-4370106 GCA_037975185.1 Centropyge bicolor | reverse complement strand
GATTTGCTTCATATTTCTTTATTGCAATGTCCTTGTTACTAATAGCAGCTGTGCAAAATTTCAGGCCAATATCTCCAGTACTTTCAGAGATATTAAGCCTTCACATGGATGTGGACCAGTAAAAAACACTGATGTATAGTATGTGATTTTTTTCTGTGAATTTTTTGCGCCATCTCAGATTTGCTTCATATTTGTTTATTGCAATGTCCTTGTTACTAATAGCTGCTGTGCAGAATTTCAGGCCAATATCTCCAGTACTTTCAGAGATATTAAGCCTTCCCCATATTCCATCCATGACCATAGAGCACTTCCTGTTTGTATTACTCACCATTGATGGGGTCATCAAGGGCTCAGCAGAGCCAAAACTCAAAACACTGTATTCATCCTAAATGGAAAGAAACAGGAAAACACAGGAGGGACAAAATCTCTTCAAATGTGTTTTATTTCATTTTACACTATCAAAGTTTTTTTTGACAGTGGCACAGATTGTCCCACAAACAGTCTTATGTTCCCAGTAAAATAACACTTGTATCTATCCATTCATATACAGAATGCTGTTTTGTGTGTTACAAACCTAAGGACATACAGAAAAAAAGAACAATTTAGATTTTTCTCACTTCACCAAGAACATGATAAATGATGGTATTTTCTGGATAAGCCAACATATTTCAACCCCCCCAAAAGAACAAAATATACTATAGCTACCTAAGACGTAATGTAATGTAGCTAACTGAGCAAAAACAGCACGGTTCAGAGGGTCAAAAGGGTAAAAACTATACAACAAAAAAATACACGTCATAAGGCCAAAAAAAATAATGCCGGTTCAAAAACTGTATCTGTAATGCAACGTATGGGTCACAATGTTTTTAAGGCTGTTACAGATTCTGCTGTTTTTTGGCACAGGAATTGGCACTGAACATTTAGACAAAGAACTGGGAGTTTCAAACATCTCTCAAAGCCCATATGATTCTACCCACACTAACAATATTCACACAAAACAGATATTACAGTTGAACATTTTCTAGTCTTGCATAATTGTTTTATCTATTGGAAGCTGAACTCTGGTGTCTGGCGGCTGTCATTGATTCCCTACAGGCAGTCGTGGCAGGCAGACGTAGGCCTGGGCAAACAGGTTGAGGTTCAGGGGGTTGCCATCCAGACGGATATCCTCCAGGTTCCGGCGGATGAAGTTGAGATCGTGGCGGTTACAGAAGGTGTCCTCATGCAGAGACTGGATGTTGTTATTCTGATTGGAGTAAGAGAAAATTACTGTTTAAGTTTTAACACTAGTCTTAGAATTCAATATTGGTGAAGGGTGAGTGCTGACTCAATGTACTTTAAGCAGTGTGCCACTATTCATCTAACTAACTGTGTTTGAGTAGGTTGTCAGCTTGTGGTTCCAGATATGATGGATCCCCTAAAGTTTGCCTCTTACCCAAACAGATCAGTCGACAACATGATGGCCCTGGTGCTTTACTTTCCACTGGATCACTTGGACAGTAAGGGAACATACTGAATTTATGCACGCTCTCTCTGGTTTCTGCTTTCAGCACTATCATGTCAATGAAGCTGATTGTGACAGTGGCAGACCTCAGAGTGCCAACACCACCCAGGCTGAAAGGAAATCCCTTCAACAAGTCATCAAATCTGCAGACAGGATCATTGACTCTGACTAACTCTGACCACACACACACACACACACACACACACACACACACACACACAACACAACACAGCGGGAGGAAAGTGCAGAGCATCCTCAGTGAGCAGCACCCCCGAGCTCACTCTCTGTTCTGAGGGAATCCAGGTCACAACCTGAGACACCAGGGGCCAGAGTGCATCAACATTCACCAGCCACACAACAGCTCTTTCCAGCCACTGTCACACTGATTGCAAAGGAGGCTGGAAGGAAATACCACCTCCCTCACCTCACCTGTACAACACTCACACAGGCCAGACTTCCTAACTTTCCTAATGGAGGGAAGAAAGAAGCAGAGGCATGACATAGACGTGCATCCTACCTGCAGGTGTAACACTCTCAGGCTCAGTGGCAGTGGTGTAGGAATGTAATCCAAGTTATTGTTGGACAGGTAGAGGAATTCCAGCTGGCTCATGTCCTGCAGGGAGGAAGGAAAAGGAAAAGGTCTTGTGAATTTCCCCATTGTGGGACAAATAAAGGCTTATCTTATCTTATCACAACATCCCAACATCCACTGAATATTAACCATCAGGTTCTTGAACAGTTTATTGAATTTATTATCTTTAAAATTGCCATATTTTCCATAATGTAGTCTGTTTTATGCAGCAGTACAGCTGTGGCTGGAACAACCATCTCTGATCAGCACTGTCTGTATTTTATGCTCTGAGGATCCACAGATACCTAGATGTACTGTGCAGCAGGAATAAAAGTAGTAATGTCTGTTCCTGTCTGATACAGAGAGACAGACAGATGTCAACTGAGCAATCTTACCCTAATGAAAGAAGTTAGATATGGTTGAAAGTTCTGGATTCCCCCCCCCCAAATTTCCAGTAACATCTTGTGCCAACACGTTTTTCTCAAATCAGTGAGAGTTATTTTTTCACATCTCACAAAGCTCCTTCAGAGTCACAAAGCACGTGACTGAAATGACAGTATTTCTTATTTTTATTTTAAGAAAATATGCAAACTCTTCACCCTGAATCCCTCAGAGTGCAGCCCACGACTGATCAGCCTGTTGTTGCGTAGATCGATGTGCTTCATGGTGAGCGGCAGCTCAGGCATGACCTGCAGGTTGTTATCGGTCAAGAGTAACTCCTGGAGCTGTGGCAGGGAGCGAAACACGTCCTCATCCATCTCAGAGATCTGGTTCCCTGTTAGATCAATGGACTGGAGCTTATCTGTAACAAACAATACAAAAATCACATCATTATATGGCATTTATCTAAAAGGTTATCGTAGGTGTGTCCAGTGTGATTCCTCACTCAGGTTGATAAAGTCTGTGTTCTTGACATGTCGGATCTTGTTGAAGCGTCCATAAAAATGGGTGGTGTCCTTGGGCAGGGGTGGGATCTGATCCAGGCCCATGTCATCACAGTATACACTCCTGCCAATACACACACACAGCAGACAGGTAGGCATACCTGCACACAGACAGAAGGCAGAGTTCAACACATTACACACACAATGCAGACACAATGAGCCACATACATTTATACACATTTTGAAGATGACTGATCTCTTTGGAAGCAGCAGTTATACCATGCTTTGACCTACCCAGGCCAGTCTCAGGGCCAAAGATGCCCGGCCCCTTGAAGTCCAGGGTGACAGGAGATGAAGGCAGGGTGGGCAGGGTCACCTCCTCCTCATAGAGTGTAGCTGTGGGCTGGTTAGCTGGTGGTGGGGTGTCTGGTGCTACAGTGCCCACCTCAATCTGTCCCCCCAGGACAGCCAGGAAAACAGTGACAAACAGATTCTTTATTGAATAGTACAGTCATTTTTCATGACTTGTAGATATAAATAAGCGGAGGTTTCAGAACTTATGGCTCAACCATGATCACGTATCTCATTCAGGGTCTCACCTTGCTACAGTTATGTAGAAGTGTACTCCAGGGTGTGTCAGTAAAATGTAACAGTGGGGGAGGTGTATGTCAGGGCTCAAGGGCATTTTTTACATTATGAAGGAAATGGTTTCAAGCTAAAGTTAGTTAAAGTTGCTCTATAACTGCATTGTCTTTGACTCATGCTTAAGTTTGTTTTTAGGGAAACATTAATTATTAAATTACACGAATACATAGCTGAAGATGAAGATTTAAAAAAAAAACTGGCAGAGGAGGGGGCAGTACGTTTTCTCAGCCGTGAGCAGTGTCTGCAGATCATCCTCTCAAGCATGCTAAGAATAGGCCATGCTAAGAAACTATATCAAAGAATCTGCTTGTCATATTGTACTGTATCGTGTTCCCTCACCTCTTGGTCCAAGTCATCGTAATCATAACTGTCTCCGTAAGTGTTGATGTCCAGGTTCTCCCAGTCCGTCTCACTGTTCAGGTCGTAGTTCTCAAGGTGAAAGGCTTCATCGTCTGGCTCACCTGGAGGGGCTGCCATGCCAGGCCAGGGGCCCAAGAAGACCAGGACCAAGGCGAGAGCCACCATCAGAGACCGCAGAGACATCCTCAGCTCGAAACGGAGACCACCTGCTAACACCAAGAGAGAATGGATGGATATGTGATATGATCAAAAGCTCCAGAACAGCTACTGAACAGACTTTCACCTGGATGACTTTTGATACTGGTTAAAGGTCTGAATCTGATGATCATGAGGCAAGATCTAATGTTAGGAGGATCACTTTTTTCCTAGTGGATGTATGAATGTTTTTCCTTGGTTGACAACAGTGGACAGTGATTACTCGAAGCAGCAGGTCCCACTCATTTCAGCAGGAACTCTGTGACTCTCAGAAGAGACTTTCTGACGTGAGTTATGTCCGACAGGTTAAAATATACCAGAGGACTTTCAGATGGAATAATTCTTCATTGACTCCAGCAGTTGAAATCATGAGATCATGAACAGTTAGTCATCTTGTTAGTGGTGACAGTGTTATCTTTTATCAGTTATCTAGACCATCTGTCCATTTACCTTATAGGACTGTTTGAAAGTCTGAATAGCAGTGTTGCCCAAATGCCTTCCCTGGCTAGTGAGCCAAATGAGCATGGTTGGCTGTTTGGTCAGAAAAGCAAAGAACTGTTTGCTCTCAAAGCTCACAGGCCTGTGTGAGTGTTGACCCTCTGCACTTCAAACAGACTGCAGTAAGTTTTAATGTAACTTCACTGGCAGCTGGGTGACAGTCAGTTACTGTTATTTCATGTACAGTATCATTATGATCACTGTATTTTTCATACAAACGATCATTACTGTATTGTCATGTGCAGTGTTCTATATATATATTTACATTAAACAAATTTACAGTTTATAAGTGTAATCACAATTTTATTGGAAATGTGCTATGATATTGCAACATGTTCCTGTACAAACCATAGTTTATTTTTAGTCAGCAAAATTCTAATTACTGTTGAACATTTGTCTTCAAATGTGCTTTTTAATTAAGAAATATTTACTTAAAATGAACATTAAATAAATAATTACTATACATGTATTAAATTCTATCTTTATTTACATTTTACACAGCGAAAAAAAAACTACATTATTTCTAACACCAGTGTTTTCCAACTGTAAGTCACAGGTTGTCATCACTTGGTGCTGTATGCACCTACAGAGAAGGTACTTGATTAGTTAATCAGTCACCTTCAGATCATTGAAGTCCATCCATTACAATATATTTTATTTTGGGTTACCCAACTAACTTTTGTCATTTGGACAAAATGTAAGCATTTAAATGTTAAACTACACAAACACTCGCTAACAAGCACTATGACTACAAATAAAAATGAAATGCTCAATGGGATTTTTTCCCCCTATAAATCTCTGTGCACAATTTGTTGTTATGGACAATAGAAAAAACACCAATCAGGTCTTTTAAATATTATTTTTGGGCCCAGTCACAATGAATGTCGTGCCAATGAAGGTTATCCTGCTTTTGAGTTCATTAATGATGAACAGATCTCTGAAGAAACTCCAGCGTGGCCGCCTCTTTCTGGTGTCGCACAGCTAATGCTGAAGGGAAATCTGTCATATCTAGTGAATGGATGCTGACTCCACCCTCCAGAGTCTGTATCCATGTTTTTGCATGGAAAACAGATTCCCCTGGAACAGGCACATCAACCAGCACAGCAGTTCTTTAGTGTTACTATAGTCTATGGTCATGGGTAAGAACTATCATACTATAATGGGACTAATGACCAGCAATGAAAGGTGGCTACAAAAAAGGTGCGGGTGGCGCATTAATCAACATTAACATTAATCAGCATTGATCAAAAACAATAATCCATCGAGACTAGCTAGATAAAGGCTGATTTTTCATGCATGAGTCAGGCAAATCTGCATCCAGGACGTCCAGGACTGTGCTTCCATCCATCACAATAAGACAACACCTCCAGATTATGCAGTGAAGGTTTAAGCAGCACAGTGCAAACACAGTCACAGGTCCACGGTGTAACCACCCTCCTGCTTCCTGTCATCAGTCATTTTGTTACAGTATTATTAATTATTAATTAATTAGACAGGTATATAAATGTTTGTGTATGTGTATGAATTAACATGGCGATTTCTAAATGTGCAACGTTGTACTTCAGTGGCAGACGCCAAAAACAATCCCAGTAAAATGGTCCGGAAATATGTCCGACTCAAGTCGAGCTAACCTTAACATTTACTTACATCTCCAGTCTGTCTGTCACTTCCTTGTCTGTTTAGTTATCATTAAGTTGATGTTAATGGTAGCATGACCAAGGTAAACCCCAACCCAACAGCCAGACACAGGCTCCAAAAGAGACCTGTAAATCATAAAAATCCTAACACAAAGTTGAATATGAAAATCAGAATCACAACAGAAATACAGATACTTACCATTATGTCTTCTCTCTTTTGTCCCTTTATCGCCACCAAGGTTAAAAAAAACTTTAAAAGTAATCTCCATTGCCATTGAGCATTTTTTGCAGGCAGGTTTACCCAAGAATCACAGTAATGACTCAATAGTTGTATCCTGACATTAATGGACAAATGATTTCACACTTATTATTGTAATGCTACTGATTAGAGCACACAGCTCCATAACAGTTGCAGTATATGTGAATGGAATGTAATGGCATGCTATGCTAAATTCAAATAATGTATAAAACTGTGAAAACAGACCTGAACTGCTTCGCTTGTCTGCACACACCACACATTAAGTAGTGATCAAACCAGCCACGGCAACTGAGACAGATTTTCGAAAAGGAATTTTGTTTTTGACCTGAACTCATTCATTTTCATCCAGGAACAATGGATTAATCATCACAGCAAATTATCATGACTGTCTTTGTGCCTGAAGTGGCTGAGCACTTCAATGAAACATGGTTCACATGCCTGAATAAAAAGAAGCAAAAATGACTATAACTGAGAGAGAACTTACTGCTATGTTTCCGCTGTGCGCTTCTGAAGACTCCACAAGCTTCAGTTCTTATAATCCTGTTGCTGTTCTCTGCAGCTTCATCCCCTAGGTGCTCTCAGACTGGTCCCAAAGTTCCTGCAGGCCCCTGTTGTTCACTTGGCCTCAGAGTGGCCTGTGGACAATGCGTCATTATGAGGGGAGAGAAGGGGGATGACACAGCAGAAAGAGAGGGGGTTGTGCAGGTCATTTCAGTCAATGTGTACTCAGCTGTCACCAGTGCCCCCCCCCCCTTCAAGACACAAATACAGACACAGACACTCTGTTACAACTGTTACACTGTTGTGTAAGCTTGTCAATGATCCAAAACAGAAACCAGTTACATTTACTAAAAAAAAAAATCTATTAGCACTAAGGAGCAATATTTTGCACGAGGGTTACTGTTTTATTTGTTCAAATGGTCCACAGGGCACTTTTAATGGGTCATGTTGGAACTGATTTCAAACTAAGTGTGGATGACAGATACAGGTAACAGGTGCAGGAAGGCTCTGGCTTTGGAAAACTGGACTCATGGAGGACTCTGGGTGGCGACGTCTCATTCCATATATGAAACTTGTTTAAAACTGACATCGCTGAAATTTTTTATACACACACTTGTAGTTCTCTTTATTCAGGTTTGAGGGGTTTCACACACCGATGGAACAACCACTGGGGGCAATGTGGGGTTCAGTATCTTGCCCAAAGCCACTTCGACACATAGACTGCACCAGGGATCAAACCGCTAACGTTCCAATTGGTGGACGGCCGCTATCTCCCGAGCTACAGCTGCTGTTGTTGACTTGAACTTGAGCTGTTCTGCCTCTGTTTAAGGCTGATTCTGCTGCTGTCGTGAGGTCGACTACTGGTAAATGTTGTGATGGAAGTTTAATCCTCCTGGCTCTGGGTTGGTAAGTTCCCTGTCTGACAGGTCCTTCATCCATCTGTTAGATGTTACATCCAGTGTGAAACCTTGCTTTTTGCCTCCAGATGAGTTCTCCTACTTTCTTAGTGTTGCTGGCTTGTGACGGTAGGTAAGAACTTTTCCATGTCTTTCCTTAATTTTACTGTGCTATTCTTTTTCATTGAACTCAGTGACCTTCTCCAGGACTGCACTGGGCAGATGTGATTTCAATTTGTGGAGTAAGTCATTGGCCTCTATATTGAGAGCTTCAGTTGTGAAATGGACCTGTCTCACTCTTTCATTCAGTAGCTGGTTATGTGTCCTTTCTACAATCATTTTAGCTTTGTGGCCTCTGTGGCCTGTCACCTTAGAACCAAGATGGAGGCTGTGTGCTATGAGTTTGTGTTGTCTGCATCTCAGGTGAAACCTGATAAAGCATCCAGAAACATGTTTTCATCTAAAACTCAAAAATGCCTTATCCAATTCAAATAAAACCTTCTTGTCCTTCATATTTGTGCCATTACACATGTTTACACACATGAAACTTCATTGGCCAAAGCTTTGCAAGTGAGAAACATATCAAAATGTCACACAGTTTGTCTACAGCGTTGCTCTACTCCCTTAACCCCTTTTATCTATGTGACAAGACTGCCATCTGCTGGCCTATGATGTGAATTCTCTGCAATGAGACTGTATTTGAAAGTTTATTTCTGTAATCAACTGTGTGGTAAGACTAACTTTATCAATTTATTAAATATCTGATCAGACAGTAAAGTCCTTCATATTCATGCCATTCTACTTGTTTCCAAGCAGGAAACTTCTTTTCCTAAAGCTTTGCAAGTGCAAAACACATCAAACTATCACACTGTCTGAATAAAGTGCTGTTTCACTCCCTTAAGCCCTCGTTTATTATGTGGCAAGACTTCCATCTGCTGACCCACAGTGAGAAATCTCTGCAACAATGAAGTATGCAAATAGAGTATAGTATGATTCCACTTTTTAGAGATAATTTTACTCCAAATGCAGTTTTTAAAAATGTGTAATAATGTTTAATTTCTATTACTTTACAGAGCATCTAGATATGATGCTATTTAATTATGATGCTTGCAGCTCTCTCTCTCTCTCTCATTTCTCTCTACCTGAAACAATGCGTAGTGAAATGTGTTGTTGTGCCTGTTTCAAGAAATAATTTTTAAAAAGACACAGTGTAAGTGTAACAGAGTCAGAAATATACCTTTGTTTGAATTTCGTCGACATGTACATTAATATTATATGTGCCGTTTAAACGCCACCTGGTGGTTGAAGCCGCGCAACTGCAGCCGCAGGGCTCTTAAGCTGACTTTCTTTATGTTGTAGTTTGTTGTTGCAATCACAGTCAGGCATTCAAGATGAGCATGGGTCAGTCTGTTTCCCTGTGTCCTCTTGATAGTGTTCATGGTTGAAAATGTTGACTCACAGGTGTATGTGCTCATGAAGAAAGACATCACTTTCTGTGCAAGTGGTTTCAAAGTGGGAAAGTCTGCTTCAGAAACCAAACTCCGGAAGTAGCCGACACCTGCTCTGAGTTCAACTTGGAGAATGGTATTTGTTTGCAGCTCAATTATTTCACCCTCCAAAGCGGCATAATTACCAGGGCAAAGAACAAATACAAATTCCTCTGTCCACCTCTCTTGAAATTTCCTGTGCTCATCTTGTACGCTTCGTACCTTTCGTTTTTTACCGGGAACACCTGACGTTTGCCTGCTCGTCCTCTCTCCGTCGTCCTCATGTTGACTTTCGTTTGCTGCTTCCTCAGACTGTTTTTCCTCACTATTCGTCACGACACTGTGTGTCTGTCCGTCTGGTTTTTGCCGCATTTTTATGAAAAATCGATCCATTTTGTGCCGGCTAGCGGAGCTAATGTAGCCTAGCAAGCATGCACTGCGGTAAAGTGTGACGGCGTAAAACACTGCCGTAAGCGGGCTGCGTTGCCAGGTTTGACAGTGCCCCCTTTAGGAAACACCATTAATTAATCCTTAATTAATACTTCTCTTAATATTTAAGGTAAAGGGACAAGTATAATGCAGATGTTTGCGTTTTTGTCGTGCAGTGTTCACTGTATGTTTATGTGGCACACTTGAAAAAATGTATTGGCTTTGTTACCATATTGTTATAAGCTAACATGCAAGCAACCAATTAAAGCTTGAGGAGCCGCGCCACGAGTATCTCTGGTGGAGGGGTATATGGGTGATGAGCACACTCTGCAAAACAACCTTGCTTTAGTCATCATTGAGTGTAGTTTGAAAGCTCATAGGTTTATATAGTACTGAATGAGCATAGATACTTCATTCATCATTCATCACATGCTGACTGATCTATAGTTTAACCATAGTTAATGAAGTTATGGCTGGCTTAACAAATGCCTCCCCAACAAATAAAACAACACAGGTCAGCCATAGTAATGTGCATATAGCATATGAAAGAGTTGAAAGAAAAGAGCAGGGCCGAACGAGTCTATCTATCTATCTATCTATCTATCTATCTATCTATCTATGCTGCAATAGAGCTGAGGGCGACAATGAATTTGTGTGAGTTAGTCAACTGTTCCATCCTGAATATATTCCACACTGTCAGTGAAACATTCTGCTGAGGAAATACTGATCCTTTATTTGTTTACATACTTGCCTAAAAGTAATGAAATTTAAATATACTGAGTGTAAAGTTTTACAACCTGTATAATACTCATGTGTTAGATTGATGTCAGAAGAGTTCAGAAAACTTGACTTCATTATCTTCACTTGTGACTGAATATAACAAAGCAATGGTTTTGTTTTTGTTTTTACTTTGTAATTTCCATCTTATTAAGCTTGATTTAAATATCATTTTCCATTTGACATCATCAAGGCTTGTGTAAAAACTTGGACTTTTTTTATACCAGTGTAGATGGAATACATTTTTTCAGTACAATTTCCAAAATAATAATATTCTCAATACTTTTTTTTTTTTTTTTTTTTTTTTTTTTAACATCAGTCTTGTGGTTTGACATCCTCCTGTGAACCCATTTGCTTCGGGCGAAAGAAAACAACAACAGACATCAGTCCACATTAACCAGTCAGGACCAGATGTAAAGGCCACTAAATAAAGAAATGTGTACAACAGCACAAAGTAAACCTCATAGAAATCAAAGAGAAGAGGGGAGAAAAGAAAAGATGAAAAACAACAAAGTATATTCTAAAAAAACTAATAACATTTACAATCATACAGAACTGTTTTTTTCATACTTTACCAGTCAATCCCAGTTTGTTATTCAAATGTAGTAATATTAGTATGACTGTTATGATAATGTGATGTCCCACAGCGAACCTTCTCATATTTTGTTTGGGTGTATGCTAATTTTCTTGTGCAACAGTGTCAATATACAACTTAGAATAGAAATGAAACCTGGTTAAAGACAGTGCAGATATTAAATCCTTACAAATGAAAACATCAATAACCCACAGTTTTGTTTTCATTTTTCCAAACCTTTTCTCTGAAAGTGATATCAACACAATATCCAGCACATCCAATATATTCTTAGAAATCAACCCAGGATAAGACTTGTTCTCCTCTTAAATGACCTAGAAAATCTGATACATGCTGTTATTTCTTCCAGTATTAATTACTGTAATGTACTCGTCTCTGGCGTCCCCCGCTCCGTTCTCAATCAAACTCATTTAAAGCTCAGCAGCCAGAGAATAAATGTGGGCCAGTAAATATGATTACATTATCTCTGACTCTCTGTTCACTGGCTCATTGTGAATGCACATATTGATTATAAAGTTCTGTCTCTAACTACCGAAGCATTAGACACAGTAATATACGACTGCGGCTCTGTTCACTGGATCCATGCTCATTGTTATGTCTGAAAGCGACAGCTCGGGGCAGAACCTTTTCTCCCGCAGCTTCTTGACAGGATCAGGGTATCAGACACCGTCTCATTATTGGAGACTCGGTTGAGACTCAACACCATTTTTCATTTTCTGCAGCCTAAAGGTTAGCTGAGATCTCTGCCTACCAACACTGCTTTCTACTCCTTCTTGTTCTTCGCCTTAAGTATTTCAATCATTTAATTCTACCACACACCAACACACACACACACACACACACACACACACACACACACACACACACTTTATTGAAAAGTATATCAATGAAACAAATTCCATTCAAACAAAAGCTGTGTACAATATATACATTACAGTAGCTCACACATTATGAAGTCATTGTACATAATTATATTTGTGTGAATAGACTGTATATGTCCATAAATAATGAGTCTAGTAGTGCAACTCTGAAATCCTTAATGAGATTGCACTGTGACTTGTACTGCTATACATAATATGGGTCATAATATAGGTACGGGTATTTGTATATTTGTGAGTACTGGATACCTAATGACACATTTTGTAATATATAATATCCATAAAGATACTGCATATAAAAAATACATTGTAATATATCGCGTGTACAAATATACTATGACATACCTAATAATACTAATAATATGAAGCAACAAATCTTGCAAGTTGAGTTTATTCATACAGCCCAACATCCTCTGTCTCCTCCATCATGACAGTGAGGGAGGGGCACCAGGGGAAGGACCCGAGTACAGATAGTTGAGGAGGCAGTAGGATGATTTCAGTGGTTTAATGAGGGATCAAAGCTGTAGAGTGAGGCAGGCAGCCAGGTAGGTGCAGGTGACAGAAAGGTAAACTCAAATAAAAAAAGCACAGACAAGGGGCGAATGAAAAATGAAATAAGTGGAAGGCTGATGAGGAAAATGAGAACAGGTGAGTGGATGGGTGAGGCAGTCAGGTGATGGGGAACGGAGGGAATGTCCAAGGCCATCTAGTGGGCAGGAAGAAAACGTCAGTGGTTGGATGAAGTGGAAACATGACCAGAGGAAGGGACTCCTTAAAAAAAAAACTTAAAGAAGCTTAAGGAAGAGCAACAGATTCCTCCCAGGATGGACAGACATTCTTTTCCACTCATGTATCAGGGGGTCACATTATATGGACACATACACACGACCTACACACACCCACGTACATCCATACAGACAATGCTACAAAAATGAACAAACAAACTCTATTAATCACATTCTGGTGACTCACTTGTATCACTTGCACACATTCACACAGTGCACATACAGAACACACATATATGTGTTTTCACAACACACCTACGCACACACTGGCACTCAGCGCAGCTCAGCATTGGGTATTTTTGAACACAGTGTTGTTGGGGAGCCTGTTATACAATATGTGTCTCAGGGACAGCCAGTCATACTCTGACCTGTTTTCTGTCTCAGTGGGAAGAGACTGGCCTCACAAACAGGCACGACTCCACTGTTGTCCTTCCAGAGGGAGAGAGGGAGATTCAAAGTTCTCCTCTTTGCCACCGGCCTTTTCCACTGAATTACACAGACGAGATAGCAGAGCAAACATAAAATTAGCCACCGCAGAAAGCTAAACACTGAGGGGGCGTCGAGATGTGAGTTGCATGTGATGTGAAAATGTAATTTGTAAAGTGTTGATGCTCTCGAAAAAGCAGGTTTTTGAATTAAATGACACGTTGGGTTGATGTGATCATTGCTGAAAAACAACATGTATCGTGCCATTTGTCATTATTGTTTGCTTTGCTTTACTTATGTTCTATGTGTCACCATTGGTCCATTGTACATTATTTATCCATATTGTATGTTTACTATGTCTTTATATGGACCTTTCCTTCTGTTAGAGGCTAAACTACATTTCATTGTCCTGGTACTTCCTGAATGACAATAAAGATGAATCTAATCTCATAAAGTCGTTCAGTCTTTCCAATTTAGTAATCAAACCGTGCCGAGCATTAAAATGAGATTTCTCATGAGTCATCATCATTTTGCTGCAGGTGTCGTTTTAAATCGCTGTTTTTTTTTTTTTTTTACACCTATCTTCTATAAAATATAAGCTTCTGGGAAAACGAGCACAGGCACTATATCAAAGGGAAGGCGCTGTGCAGTTAATAAGAGAGGCGATTGTTCATCCTGCGGTGACACTGATAACGAGACGAGATGTGTCGGAATCCGTCTCGCTCGTCTCTGCAGGTGACAGTGATTAATCCATCATGTTATGTGCGCACTTTGCAGTAATTAATCAAAACAGCACATCCACTGTTGGGGAAGGTGGAGACAAACAGCTCGGCTCAGTGACTCAGTTTGACAAAAAAATAAAGACTTATTTTGAAGCCTAAAAAGTAGCCGAGCTCCCCTCAGGCTGCTGAAGAGCCAGAACAAGACAAGTCTATCTTTATCTATAAGTCTATCTTTATCTATAAGTCTATCTTTATCTATAAGTCTATCTTTATCTATAAGTCTGTCTTTATCTATAAGTCT